>OU383773.1:83107299-83127299 GCA_910950805.1 Acrocephalus scirpaceus scirpaceus | reverse complement strand
ACTTCTGTTCTGTATGGTGCCATTGTAGAAGTGTGCACACCATTGTAGAATGGCATGGAGTTGTGCCAGGGGAAGTTTAGGTTGGACATTAGGGAAAGGTTCTTCACCCAGAGGGTGATTGGGCATTGGAACAGGGAAGTGGTCATGGCACCAAAGCTGGCAGAGTTTCAGATGTGTTTTGGACAATGTTCTCAGGCATAAGGTGTGATTTCTGGGGATGTCCTGAGCAAGGCCAGGAGTTGGATTTTGGTGATCCATGTGGGTCCATATAAAAGTAGGCAATATGTGCGTACAAGGTGCAAGAATGTCTAGAATTTTGTGTAGCTGGAACTAAATTCACAGTTTAGACCATAGGTAAAATAACCCTTTTCCTGAACTTTGTTGTGGAGCAAATATGACTGTCTTAGTTGTAATGAGTTGTAAAGGAGACAATTTCTCAGATAAATGCGACTTCACCCAATTAGGGCTGTAAAAATAATAAAAAAAAACTGTTCTGGAGTGAATTAGAAGTTTGGCTACTGTACATGAAACACTGGTATAATGTGCTCTCACTGTTCTACTCTCTGTGAAATTCAAGTCACTTCATTCTGAATGTTTGAGAGTACCTGTTTCTAATTTTGGTCCACTTTCTGACAAAGCAAACCCTAAATCTGGTGGAATCTACCTTGCTGTAGGGAGTCTTAGGGTTACATAGTTAAATCATAGCTGCTCCTGTGTTATTACCAAGCCTACTTGTGAAGAGTTGTCTGCAACAGAAGGTTGCAGAAGGAGGTGGGACCTGGACTCAAGTGATGTTACAGGTTTTCACACCTCTGACCATCTGAGGCAGCTCCTCTAAAGCCATGTTCTGTGATCAACCCATCTCAATACAGCTCCACAACTAAGCAAAGCACATATCTATGGTATCTCAATTCCTATTATCCCTGTATAAACTTCAGTTTGCAATAGCAAAATTTTTATTTTGAAAATTCTTTTAGCTCTGAAAATGAAATTTGTGAAAGTGTCTCAACTGGCAATGCATTGATGAATAAATGGGTCACAACGATTCTGTAGAAGGTGATTTTGGTGACAGAAGCATCATATGGTAGTACAGACAGTTGCCTGAGGCAAAAAAAAAAAAAAAAAAGTAAACAATCCAACTAACAACACAAAAACAGTGGTACTGGGACTTGTGACAGTGAAATCACACACACACCCCCATACCCCATCAGTCTGGGGTGTTGTGAGTCTTGTAGTAACTGTATTGAACTATCTCTTCAAAGAGAAGTTACTGAAGAATATATAGCATTACTAGAGAAGAACTATGGTTTAAGTAATTTCTTTAAAATTTAATCACTAAAATCACAACAATTTCAGATATACTAAAGAAATGCAGCTTTGATAAAACATGAGACTGTACTGCTAAAGAATTTTAAGTGGATGTGTACTTAAATTATGTGTTACAAGACTCATAGTGTGCATTAACTCTTATTAGACTCATCAATTAAGTTAAAAAAATTAGGATTTCTGAGCAAAGACGCCCTTCATTAGGTCACCATTCAGAAGCAGAGCTGAAACTAAAAGTGAAAATTTGTAGCTAGGCAACAACAGTGCTTCATTGTGGTCAGTGCATGCCTAAGGTCACAACTGAAGACTTAGTTTATCAGATAGTCTGAAAGAGAAAGGAAGTTCTGAATTTATGTTAATAAATTAGTATCGCTAAGACCTGGAGTTGTTTCACATAACCCCCAGATTTAGTATATCTAATAAAATAACAATTCTGAAATACTCTTTATTGAGTAGGAAATACAGAAATATCTCCTACTGCTCCCTGCCATTTTTTATAGTGGAATGGGTTTAAACATGGAACTAAATGTCCCATCATACCACCTCACTTTTTGTACTGGAGAAGAGAGAAACTGACTCAGAACATGTTCTAAAGTCCAGCTCAAAAATGGGATCCTGCTAGCCTTCCAAGAAGAGTGCTATGTCCACAAGACACAGATCAGAGATATATAGGGTGTTGACAGTTGAGACACAAGCTTGCCCCAGCAAAATCGTTTCCCTCTTGTTGATGAATGTCCTAGGTTACAATGTAAATTGTGCCCAGAGTATGTATTCTATCCCCATCTTCATGAGCTGTTGAAACCAGGTGGGGCAGTGTTTCCCTTATCTTCTGTTAATGGGCCCATCAATGCCTTGCCACATGACTCATAGATAAGTCCCTTCAGGAGTTATCTCTGGTTAATGGGCCATCAAGGACCCACTGCATGACTCATAGAATGAGATCATCCCATTGTGAGATGCTCCACCCAGGGGGAGGAGCCAAGCATTCTCACCTGGATAAATCCAGGGTTTGGGACAGCACAGGCAGCCTTTACCCACTGGACTCTCAGAGGAGACAAGAGCTACCAGACCTTTCTACAGGAATCACTGCTTCGACAAGACCATCTCATCTGGACTGCCGCTACCACCCTAACAGGGTGTCAGGTTGTATTCTGACTCTGTCAGTGGTTTTTTGTACTATTACTTTTATTTTATTTTACTTTCTTTTCTTTTCCTCTTATTAAATTGTGTTTCTGACTTGGAGCATTTCACTAGTTTTGCTTTCAAACCAGCACAATGAAGGAGCAGAGGTTTTGATAAAACTACAAGGCAGACATTTTATGCTCTTTCTATCAGTTTTGAACATGAAATAATGTGCGTGTTGATTCTACTAGCTAAGACTAACAGGATTTTTAGGACCATAATTATTAAAAGGTTGCCTGATTAAGTCATACTCTGGAAATTAGGGTACACCTGTTTCTGCAATGCAAATAAGCCTCATAGGAATGCAAGGGGCTGTTTTGATGCAATAAATTGCATACACCAGTATATTTGGATTTGATACAAACCAAATTATACTGGCAGACATGAAGAAAAGAACACAATTCTACAGTTTTATTTCTCGATGCTCGTGTCCATCTCTAAAGAAGGAGGGAAAGGCCTCCAATATATTCTGTTAATATTCATTCTCAAGAAATAATAATTTCTGTAGGTGAATTATTTCTTCTATCATGTTTTCTAGCACTGCAATTCCAGTGTTGGTAGTTATATCATTACAAGTTTTTTAGTTGAGGCTTGTGTTTGTGACATATGGAATGCAAAACTGTCTAGTCATCTACCAGTTTTCCGTACTTCCACAGCCTTTAAGCATTTTCAGTCAGCCAAATTTTTCTATTATCAAAAATCATTTAACTGCATGATTTACTCAGGTTGATTTCTGTAGCTTAAATTTCCCAGGAAAACATGTCCCTAAGAGGAATGAGTAGTTAAATTAGCTGAAATAGCACTTTTGAGAAACTGAACAGGTGTGATTTGAATACACATTTTACTTAGAAGTTAATAGCTGCCCAGACCTATGCTTTGTTAATAGAAATAGAAAGCATAATTTAAATCTTATTGCAATTTGTTTAATTTCCCCCTGGCTCTTTAGCTAGAACACACCACCCCTCTTTGTTAATGTATATTGCTTTTTGTTTGGAGCAATGGTGGTCAAAAGATGCTGTTACTGTTTAATCATGTCAGAGATCAAAAGACTTGCAAACCATTTGTATTGTTAGCAAGCACAGGGATAATCCAATGCTGATAAATAATGTTTTAATAGGCACATCAGCCTTCAGCAGGCATTGGTATGGACCAGTCAAATAAGAATTAAAAAGAGTTTGCCAGTTTTGAAGTACAGGGTTTTTTACAGGAAACTTGATATGATAGTAGGCTTCATATAGATAGTAGAAAAAATGAACAAATGGTACAAAGAAGTAGATGATATTAAAAAAAAAAGAAAAAAAAATCATCCTTTTTTGCCTAAAATCACAACAGAATCTACAAATTAGTGTCTCAGGACAGTTTGTGCAACAGACACAAATGTCAGTTTTTCTCAGGGGCCATAGCCTTCCAAGTTGCAGTTATTGCAACTGAAATAACCCAGTTTTTTAAAAGGACCTGTATGTGTAGGTCCTTTTAAAAAACCTGGGCTTTTGCAAGTCAGAGTGTATTTAAGCAAAGGTCAAAACTGGTCGTTTCTTCTCTTAGAATACCATGCTCATAAAAACATAAATAGATTCTCCGTCAGGCCGATGTAGGTTTTGATAGTCTTTGAGCACAAGTTCAAGTGGGCTGATCATACAGCAAGACTTAGGAGAGCTGAAAGAATTGGCTTCTATTCTTGTAGATCAGCAGATAAAGAAGTCAGAAGATTGGCTAAAAGTTTTTTAGTCTTTTTCTACTAAAACCTGAAAATTCCTATGCACTTCACAAAGAAAATAATTTTAAATATCCAAATTAGTTCAAAATCCATGCTTAACCAATAGGTACAAAAGACTTTTTCCTGATAAGCATTTGGGTTTTAATATTAATTTTCAACTTGATCCACAGTCAGCATCACAATAGTAAAGAAAGTAATCTACAGACTAAGGTCAGGACTGTGATACCTATTTCTTTGTTTTATCTACCTCTATTTTTTCAGAGCACCTTTTGTCTAATGTAGAATAGAATGGTTGTGTCTCCCCTCTCCAAAATCTATGCAATCATGTTCTCTTCAGCAGAAACTTGTCTTTAAAGTATTTCAAAATTTCTTTCCTCCCATTTCTTTAATGTTTTGTCTGTTAGGTTTATCTAGACCTAAATTTACTTTATCCTACAGAGATAGTTGAAGGCACAATGAGTTCCCAAAATGAAGCTGAAGGGTTTTTTTCTGTTGCAAAGATCACCATTTGCAGTTACCCTTATGCAGAAACATGTACTATTATTCAGTTCCCTTCTTATCATTCCTAAAAGCTTTTCACACTTCAGTTTCCACAAATGCAATTGTTTTTGGTGCAATCAGGTTCAGAAAATCACTGTTGCATAGTGATTTTCTTCTGCACTGGACAAGGTAGTACCTATCTTTCAAAAACATGCTGGATTAACAAAATCTGTTACAAATAGCTGGAATTGTTACATTTTGAATTTTTAAGACATTATTTTAAAATTTCAGAGATTCTTCAGTTCAGCACATGTGCTCAACATTTTTTTATGTTTATTAAGCTATATATTTCAAATGCAGTAGTGATTTAAACTGTTGCCTGCAACAAGATTTAATTCATTTAAATTATAAACTTGTAGAGCACCAACAGCCTTAGAAAACTATATTTGCATTCTAAATTTACAAGAGTAGAACACACAATTCTGAACACCAAAAACCTGAATAACAAAAGCTTTATCATTAATTTAATTTATATATTAACTTTCAATGTCACAGAATATTTTCAGGTGTCTAAAAACTTCGTCATTCAACTCGGAAGAATTTTAAGGGATTTATAAGTATCAAATGAAACAGGTGCAGAAAAAAAGGAATTTAAAATTAGTATCCATTCAAAAAGGATATTTTAGTGCACAAGTTCTAATTAAATTAAATTTCTAATTTTAAAAAGGTTGAGCCTTTGATGATAGTATTTTCTTGTAATTGAATGTAAACTTGAATTTGTTTCTTCTGTAACATAATCCTTGGAAGTACAGCATATGCTCTCAGGAAATTTGTAGACTAACCCACACCTACTTGGTGTTCCTTAACAACTGAAATTTAATAAGCTGCATCTGTATTGAATGATAGCAAAATGGTTTTACCCTGACCTAATGAATGATGCTATAGTTTTGACATTTTGGGTGCTTCAAAACCAGTTAATGTTCTTTATGGGGTTTTTAAATATTTTTTATGTTCCTTATATAGTACTTCTGAAAACAGTTACGTTTGCCACTTGAGCAAAACGAATACCTTCCCTTAGCAATTTAATCACATATATGTTTAGTATCAGATCTGGGCTTAATATTTGTATATAACAATAATCCATAGACAATTTATTAATATAACAGATATTATCATTTGTATAACAATAAAATCTGTGTATTTCCAGGTCAGTTAGAGTATAGAACTTACCTGTATGATCAATATGGTCAAATAAATCTCCTTAGTTTTAACACTGAAAAGCACTTCATGCTAATGTTTTAAATCCATAACACTGATTTTTTTTTTCTCATTCTGAATGTCAGAGTATATATTCACATCCTGTGTTGTGACCTATTTTCTCTAAAATCTCTTCTAATCTGAGACTGTTGAAAGTTGTTACAAATAGAAAATTATATTACTAGCATGATAGATGACATTATGGCCATTCCCAAATGAAAATATGAATGCTATCTATATGAATGCTGTACTTGTTCAGCCTGGAGGAGACTGAAGGGAGAGCTCACAGCCATCTGCAGCTTCCTCACAAGGGCAAGAGGAGACTCGGGCACAGACCTCTTCTCTGTGGTGACCAGTGACAGGACCCAAGGGAATGGCCTGAAGTTGTCTTGGGGAAGTTTAGGGTGGATATCAGGAAGAGGTTCTTCATCTAGAGGGTGTTTGGGCACTGAAAGAGGCTCCCCAGGGAAGGGGTCAGAGCACCAAGCCTGACAGAGTTCAAGAAGCATTTGGACAATGCTGTCAGGCACATGGTGTGACTCTCAGGGCCAGGGGTTGGACTTGATGATCCTTGTAGGTCCCTTTCTACTCAGGATATTCTATGATTCAATACAAAAATACTACTATTTTTGACCCTTTAACTCAAATCACTTTTTTAGATGATTTATTTTATTTTTCATATTATTTTCATATTATTTTATTAGGTGTTATATTGTATAGCTGGACACCTGAAATCTAGAGCTCATGTTTATGGTAATCTTGTTTACGGCAGTGCTGTTGATTTGCTATAAATCACAGATTACCATAATCTATATAATACAATAGTAATTTTCTTAGATAGATTTAAAATTCTGCATTCAAATTCTCTTGGGAAGAAAATTAAAGGACTTAGCTTTTCTGGCTTATTCTGAATTTATTTAAAAGGAATATTTCAAGTTTTCAACTAATGATGTGAGATAGAGAGTTGTAACTAACTCCTGTGATGTAAGTACAGATAAATCCAACTCTTTACTGTACCACTCCTCTGTAATTAGTCTACTCTTAATTTATTTTGTGCCCACAAATCCCCTACAGATGGTCTGAGAGGACCAGACTCGTGGTCAAATTTACAAGGCCAGTACAATGTGTGTGGAGTGATGAGGTTTTATGTGGCAGTGCCACTAGTGTGCTACTTTTACTCTTGATCACTGATATAAAAATAATACACACTTTGAAAAAAGTATTTTTGAAGTGTTATCAACCTTATAATTTTCCATATTGTCTTTTGTCTTGGCTTTGGAGAATCTGGCTAGGATAATTCTGTCTTCTAAAACAGCGATGAAAACACCTGGCAGATTATTTGTAATTCTAATCAGTTTTTAAACTATTGGCCTTCATTACACAGCCCACAGAGTACTTGTGGCCCACAACATGTATAATTGTAACCCACCATAAATTAGTAGCTTGGCCTCTATAATTTAGTGTTGCAGAAGCTATTGTTTATCCAAAAGAACATTGTTCTTGTGAAAAGATGAGTTACTTCTAATATGTATACTAATTACTGAAAATTATTGTATGACAATTGGACGTCCTTAGCCAGTCATAACAAAGAAATACTGTCAAGTTGTCAGCTCATAAACCTACTCCTCGGAGCTAAGGCACTGGCAGAAAACAAGCTTATGTTCTGAAAAGAGGCTGAGTTTCTGTAAAGCTGTATTTTACTATTCTGTTTTGGTTCCCTTTTCTGATCTGGTGCATTGTGTAGGAAATGAGAACTTCTGCTAATTTTAAATTCTTGGGATAATTGTGTTGAGGAAATGTTTGAAGATAATATTTACTCTAGTTTATTTCTCTTACAAGCACTATCAGGAAGAACTGAAAAGATTGCCATCTGTCTCTAATGGCAGACCTTAGAGATTTCTCAGGTTTCATGAATCTCCCTAGAGGCAGAAGATATTTTCAGCTGCAATGGGAATAATTATTAAATACGTCTGCTTTAAGTATGTTTGCATCACCACTCTGCGCTATCACAGATGTGACGAATTACTTCAGAGCACAAATCTGATGTATTTTTTGGGATTGATGTCAGTAGGTAGGAGTTTTTGTTTTGAATGTCTTACGGATTTGCATATGCAATTAGAGCAAAATATCAATTTTTAAATTAAAACTAAAATACTTCCAGTGTGCTGTAAAAGGAATAGCAAAGCTTATCTTTTGTCTTAAGTGAAGTGCCCAGAAGGCTTAAGAGGGAATGAGAATCACGTTTAATTTTTGAAAGCTGAATTATAGCTTCATTGCTCAGTTTTAAATTGTGCCTTTTCTTTATTATGCCAATGCAGTGATGGCCAGTGTAAGAGAGAGAGTGAGTCAGTTGTAGGGAAGGATACTGCATTCCCAGCTGGTTATGTCCATAACTATACAAATTTGTGCATAATGTACAGAATGCCTACTGTACCCCTTGCATGTTCAGCAGCCATGGGATATGAGGCCTCTGACTTTTGGCCAGCATAAATGCGTTTTGGGTGATGGGTTACGAGAGTGGCAGTGAGGCTGTGGCTGTCAGGTCCCTCCATGTCATCTCCATCCCCACTGTCAAAGAGCATGGGAAGCAAGTGTGAGAAAGGTGTCATTGCCAGAGGTGTGCTAAAACATCTTCACCCATCAGTTAAGGAGGGTGAGATATCCCAGGCTTAAAATCACGTATTCATCCAGATTTGAATTGACCTTAGAAAGTCTATAGTCCAATCTACTCCTCAAAACAGGTTAACATTGAATTCAAGCCAAGCTGGTTTCCTGTGGACCTTGAGGGGGGGAGGGGTATGTGTGTGAGGTTTCTAGATCATTATGAATGTCAATTTTTATCTCTTAAAAACTCTAGCCTTCCTTTTTCCTATGCCACAGGGCAGTGTGCCTTGAGTAGTATTAAATACAAAACCCCAAGGACCTTGACTGGATTGGTTAGGTTTTGTTACATGTTGTCATATAGCTGGATTGATTTGGAAGTGCTGATAACTTTACAGAATTTAGAGTAGCATTGATATTTCAAAGGCTGACTTCAGCATTATAGATGAACTTGTGTATTATGCTGTGTTCAAGTCTAAATAAATAAAATTAAAATAATGGGTTCCTGACGTTTTGTTTTGTTTCATTGGGGTTTTTCATTTGTTTATGTTTTTTTATTGCTTGGTAAAGTTAAAGAGTATTACCAGTATGAGTCTGCAAGTATGTTCACAAGATAAAATTTGATTTTAATTTTCAGACTTAATAAATGATAGTGTATCTTTCTGAGGTTTCGGGTGTATTGTTCAGTATTTAAAATAATTAGTATTTTGCATTAGCCTTATAGACAAAAGATATGTAAAGTAAGACAAATTTGGGAAAGCAAAATAAAATCACAAATAACATTTAGTGGGAAAACCATGTAGGGGAATTATCTTTAATTAGTTCACAGTTGGAGATTTTTTCATACTGCTTATTTTAGTTAAGTCTTTCATTGAGAAGAAAAGAGCTATTTTACTTTTAGAATCCTTGGAGGCAAAGAGCCTTGAAATACTTACCATACATGTATCTCAGACATCTCTTTCAAAATATTATTACATTCTTTATGTAGCCATACCAAAAAATACAAAAATTGTTATCTTTAATATATCAATGTTGCCATTGAAAAGAATTTGGATTATTTTCAAAATAGTGCTATAGGAGAGAACTTTAATGTCCATATTTCCCTGCTGTTAGATGGAGAAGCAAAGTCTGTATAGCACTGGACCCATACTCTTGGCTTAGCAGTTTTTTGGAAGGGATGCACCTAATTCAGCAGAGTATGTCATATTCATCCTTAATATTAGCTCTTAATGCTGCCTTTCCTGTCTAACAAATAAAATATTCCTGTATCTAACTGGAAACAGAGACACAGATATTTAGTCAATTAGGAACTTGTAAGTGTAGTATGTGCTGTTGAGATATATTTTTATGTGCTGGAATGTCCAAGATTTAGTTATAGACAGAAATAAATCTCTTTAGTTGTTCACAGATAATTTTCAGGCTCTCAGTGAGGATCTTATGGATTCCACAAGAACAGAAAATATTTCTAGTGAAGATAATCTTGTACATATGGCTCTAGATAGGAAGCTCAAACTATCTCAGAAAGAATTTTATTGGCCTTTTGTTTTCCCTCTGTTGCAACCAATTTTGATACTATTTTTGATACAAATGAATATAGAAACATTTTACTTAGGAAGGCAAAGTTCAATACTAATATTCTATCTTGACAGCAGCGATAAAAACTGGGAGGCTATGCCTCATTGTTTAGTGACAAAATTAATGACTATTATTATCCATCTTTCTCTTCACCTTTATTTGCATCTACATCTTGAGTACTGTGAACTAAAAATCAAACTTACAAATTAGATATTACACAGAAAGTTGTAACTTTCTAACAAGGCCTGGATTGTAATTTTAATGCACCAGATTAAATTAAATTCAAACCAATTTCGTTTGAATCATTTAGTTTGAATTATTTTTGAATTATCTAAGATACGTGAGGTGGGTGGGTGAAGAAAAACTGCATCCATAGCTCTCATGATACAATAGACGAGAATTCAACAATTTCAACAGTTATTGACACCACTAGTTCTGTAGATAACCAGAAGTCCATAGTGTCACCATCTATAGTTACTAATCAGGAATGAGGAACATTTTCACTTCTGGAAACCTAAGAAATGTTAATTTTTTTTTTCTAATCTGTACACTGCTGTAAAATTGATCTGTTCAAGAATCATAGAATATTCTGAGTTGGAAGGGATCCACTAAGACTACTACTCTTAGCGCTGCACATGACATCCCCAAGAATCACACTATGTGCCTGAGAGCATCGTTCAAACCTTTCTTAAACTCTTGTCAGGCTTGGTGCTATGACCACTTCCCTGAGGAGTGTCTTCCTCTGCTCTTCCCCTCACAAGGAAGTTGCAGACTGCGATGAGGTCTCCCCTCAGTCTCTCCTCTTCTCCAGACTGAACAGATCAAGTGACCTCAGCTGCTCCTCATACAACTTCCCCTCAAGGCCCTTCACACCTTCATGGCCTTCCTTTGGAAACTCTCTAATAATTAACTTTCAGTTTTATATTGTGGCACCCAAACCTGCCCCCAGCACTTGAAGTGAGGCTGCCCCAGTGCAGAGCAGAGTGGGACAATCCCCTCCCTTGCCTGGCTGGTGATGCTGTGCCTGATGCCCCCCAGGACAGGGTTGGCCCCCTGGCTGCCAGGGCACTGCTGGCTCATGTTCAATTTGCCAGTAACCAGGACCCCCAGGTTCTGTTGAATGGTGCTGCTCTCCAGCATCTCATTCCCCAGTTTGTACACACAACCAGGATTGTCCTGTCCCAGGTGCAGAATGTGGCACTTTCCATTGTTGAACTTCGTATGGTTGGTGATTGCCCAGTCCTCTGATTTAGCGAGATGTCTCTGCAGGGCTTCTCTGCCTTTGAGGGAGTCAACAGCTCCTCTCAATTTTGTATCTTTTGCAAATTTGCTTAATATCCCTTTGAGTCCTTCATCCACTCAGAATCTCACTTTCAGGCTTAAATTTCTACTTGAAGATGACTTCATGTGTAGGTAAAACTTCAGTTAAGAAAAATCTGTGTTAAGTTAAAATTTTTGCTTCTTTGATGTGTAAGAATTTGTGTAACTTTTGTTCTTATGGATGCTGTTATATCTTCTAACTTGTACTAAATAAATCAACATAAAATTATCGGTTATCTGTTAGTCTGTGGTGTATTTGAACCTTGATATAATTTTTTGCTAGAAATGTCTTATCACCTTTTACAACATCCTTTCACTGATTTGGTTTTGTCTTCCTTTTTTTTTTTGCTCATCAGTTGTAAGACTTGGAAGCTCTGTGTTAGAATGAGAGATCTAGTGACAACTGAAGAAGAAAACTTATAAAAAATTCAGGAAACATTGGAAAATATATGTAATTTTGTATTCTTAAAATTAGATTGTTGCTATTTTAAGGGCTAGTGAATACTAAGTAGTAGAGTGAGTACCTGAAATTAGGTGGAGTCTGGGCTTTTGGAGGGAAATTTTTAATCACTGGCATGGTGAGAGGAGTTTAGTCAATTTCCTCTTCTCAAGAGTCTCAAGAGTGTTTCCACGCAAAAAATTATACTGCTCTGCTTAGCCATCTGTTGATGGAGACTATTCTTCTCATGGATAATGGGAGCATTTTAAAGATACTAAACTTCTGTCCTGTAATGTTAACCATAAGGAATATTTTCACAAATGCTAAGTGTTCTTTTGCCCTCTCTTTAAAAACTCAGTAAATCACAGCTATACCCACATGTGGGAAATTCCTAGAGAGCTTGCTTCTTCAAGTGCTTGAAGCAACATCAATATCTGTACATACTGGTGTCTTTAACCACTATCTTATCCTACCGTGAGTGCTCTCCCCATTTTTCTCTTACTTTTCTCAGAATAAGTATGAAGTCCCTCTTCTAAAAGATTTTAACTTCCATAAGAGGAAGGGAAGGGAAGGGAAGGGCTGCAGCTCTTCACTGCAGGAGGCAGAGTAAGAAACAAGAGAAGGATTTGACAGTGTGCAAGCACTGTTCAGCAGCAGCTAAAACATAAATGTTACTAGCACAGCTTTGGTTACGAATCTAACAGGCAGCACCATACCAGCTGCAATGAAAACCTTTATCACAGCTAGAACCAGTACAAGCTGCTACTCACTAGTAAGGATGGCTATGTATCATGAAAATAGTGTATTTGAAAGTTTTGTGATGTGAAATACGTCTTCTACTTAGATGAAGAAAAAATACTAAATCTTCTTTTTATTAAGTAGTACAAAATGTTTTTGAATCTAAGTGTGGTAGAAAATCTTACAGTAACAGAATAGTCAACTTCTGTAGGAAGGATGCCCAGAATTTTCTAGTGGCGTCTACACAATTGCTGTGAACAACAATAGTACAAACTTTTGTTTTTGCACTGCAAAACCTCAGAACATTCAATAACAGTTGGCAGATACTACCATGTGACAACACTTGGAAAATGCTAACTTTTAAGGGATGACCACTGCACTGGAAGCAATGTCATAAGAGCACACTCACAAAATACAGCCACTCAAGATTTTAGGGAAGCAACTTCTAATGTCTCAATACATATAAGCAAGTTCAGATGGGAAAATGTTTTCATGCAGGAGCTGTCTGGCAAAGCCATTGCAAAAAACTTTTCAAAGTTATATTTTTAAATAGAAAAGAAAGTCTATGAGGAAGAACGCATGTGTGTCCAAGAAAAAAGCCCAGGGTGATTTTACCTACCAGAAGGCTTCAGGGAAATAGGGCCTATTGTTGCAAGTGGAATTTAGTATAAACATTCAGGAAGATTATTTTGCTTTCTAGGTTCACAGACTAAAACAAGCTTACAAAAAACCCCCAGCAGCCCATATCTGAAATTAAATCTCTGCTGGGACACACAGAGTATTTCAATATACTTTGATTAGCATTTCTAAATGGACTTGATCTTAGAGGTCGTTTCCAACCTTAACAATTCTATTATTCTATGATTGTAAATATTCAAAGTTTGTCGAAGGGTAGAAAGCTATTTCTTAATATGTCTCTTCATTCCTTCTCCCTCATTATATAAAAACTTCTGTGTCCCTAAGAAAAATCTAAACACAATCTATAGTGGAAGACTACTGCTCTGTAAGTAGATATTCCTATCTCCTAGGTATGTGACTGGTATGTGACTGGTTTTAAGCAATTTCCTTCTGAGGTACCAAGCACAGGATATTCATATTCTTGACGAACTTAAAAAGAAATTGTGAACATTCACATCTTCAATTGCCTTTTTGATGGCTGTCAGCCCTCATTTTTATTATAAATAATGGCTCTTTGCTGTCTGATCCTGTAATCTTTTAAAAGTCATGATCTGAGATATCCAGGTGAAAATATCTGCTATTCCAGTGCCACTGCAAATTATTATTAATGTTTTAAATAATATTAAATACAGGAGTTAACAAAAAATATTGCAATCAAATTACTTTAAAATATTGTTAGGTTTGTAGAGGTTTGGGGTTTTATTCAATTTAAAAGGGCAGAAGAACATCTCATTTTATGGACTCCTCTATAAAGCAATTCACGATGTTTTGGAGGACAATATAACCTGAAAATATGTTTAACCTTGCTGCCTTTCATTTCTAGAAAAAAAGCCCAAAATCTTAATTGTTCTTTTCTGCAGTATGACTGTTTAAAGAAAATCTTGGGCACTGAAATAGATTTTATTTATATATTAAGCTTGTGTGAACTTTAAAAAAAAATTGTCCTACTGCTGACAATTTTCAAGTATGCTATATCTATAAAGGTAAATATAGCCTGCTTTCTGTTTTCTATTGTAAAAGAATATTCTTTCAAAAGAAAATCAGAAAAACTAGTAGACACTTTGCAAATACTAAGCTTTTGTAGTTTACTGATGAACTACATATGCTGTCAAACCTGTCATTGTATAAGGAAGGGAAAAAAGTAATTGTATAGATATGTTCAAAATAACTAGAATTAAAAATATATGACTCAAGTTCCATTACTTAAACACTAAGAGTAATTTTTTCTGAACTGAGAATCTAAATTCTATTATATTAATAATGTTCATCAAGCCAGTTAATTATGCTCTAGGATTTTTGCAATATTGTGTAACCCTATGAAAGAATTTATGAAACTGAAGGAGATGAAAAAATTTTATTATATGGTATTATATAGAAATTTTGAAATGGGACCTTATCCAAATTGTAGTCTTAACAGATGGGATCTTGTTGGGGTTCCACATATTTAGTTATTTAGGACTTTAGTAAACAGTGATTTTATCCAGTCTGTGATTGGAACAGATGTGATCTTATCAGGGTTCCACTTTTTTTCAGGAGCATAAAATTGCCATGATTTGCTGTACAGTGCTATAGTTTACTTTTTGTGCTTTTAGAACCAGAGTCCTTTTTAGCCAGAATTTGCCCTTGGGTCCCAAAAACATCATAATAGGGAGTTAATGTTTTATTCTCTATTAATCCCATTAAATCCTTTTAATATTAGAGCATGTGTTGCTTTATAGCATTAACTAGTGTCTTGCACTCAACAGTATTTTCACAGTTTATGACACTGCTTAGGGCATTAACAAACAGCTGTTTGAATTAAATGAGCAGTTAAGGACCCTGTTCATTAACTCAAAAGTTTCATGTATTTTTAATTCCTTAAATCTAATGGTATTATCACCCTCCAAGAAATCTATCTTTGATTATAATTTGCTGTGACCAGTATCAGCTTGGGTGAGATGAGAAAGTTATATTTTGACTATAAACTTTATCAGTGGTGAACATCTCCAGTGAATCTGAACTGTCCTCTAACACTTTTAATCTTTCAGGATATAAAACTTTTAAAGTTGTTTACAGCAGTTGTGTTAAGATTTCTTCCAATTTTGTTTACTGATGACTTCATTTAGCTAATGTAAAGAGGCAGTTGGAACAGAATTATTTGCATTTGAAATGGTGCTATCAGAGGTTTCTGACTGACTCATTTAAAGAAAAAGAAATAGAAAAAAAGAAAAAGAAAAAGAAAAAAAGAAAAAGAAAAGAAAATAGTATTTGGACAGTGATAGAATATCTAATGTGGTCTTATATATCAAGTGGACACAGGCATCTTACACCTCATACAAAACAGATTTGTAAGTATTTATTCTACTTACAGTATAAGTGGTTTAACTTTTCCTTTTAACATAGATTCTGTGTGGTCTTTATTGTGAGACAGCAAAGAGATGTTTTGAACTGAGGCCAAGTTGTCATGTTATAAATGTGTTTGCATGTTCATGTACACATAGACGCTCAAGACTAATATTGCCTTTGTATACCTCTCTGTAGTGTATTTTAAAAATATTCACTTAAGCTCAAATTCTACATTTTCAATAGGATTACTCATATCCACTAATTTTAACATGTGCCCGTGCATCTGTGGGACTTGAAACTGTTTGCTAACAGTTTCATACCATTTTAGTTCTTTAAAATATTCCTGATTGCTTAGCTCCAAAACCACCAAAATTCCTAATCAAGCCTTCACTGAAAAGAAAATGATTCAAACACGAAACACTTCACACTAGTTTTTAATACTTTTTTTTATTGTTTACTTTTGCTGTCACCTTACAGAGCACCTGCAATATACACTCAGTTTTAAGCATGATAAGGCTTTCTAAAAGAGAACAGTTATATTGTTTAGTTTAGTATTTTCTTAGGTCCAAGGATATTTAAACACTTCCCTTCACACTAGGGCAAAAGACTGAGGTACCAGTGAGACCCTGGAACAGGTTGCCCTGAGCTGCCATGGATGCCATGTCCCTGGAATCTTCAGGGCCTGGTTGGATCTGGCTTTGAACAACCTGGTTTGTTGAAAGGTGTCCCTGCCCATGGCAGAGGGCTTGGAACTAGATCTTCAAAAGCCCCTTTCAACCAAAAGGGTTCTGTGTTTCTTTCAGTCTCTTTTATGGTGCAGATTATCTGCAAAAACTGAAGCTTTGCTACTTCTTACAAATACCAAAACAATCAGGAATGTGTACCACTCAGTGATGAATCAACTCTTCCATCAACTTTCTGCATTTCAGTTTTCTACATTCAGTACAACTATTCACACTCATGTGAAGCTCTAAAAAAAATTATCCTTTTTACTTAGGATAATGTCTGTATAATTACCCTTAGCATAACTATTCTTAATAATAAGTATCCTGAGGATACTTCTACCTTAACCTCTACTACTATGATTATTCTCCACTTACCACTATTCTGTCTGTGACATGTTCTTCCTCAATCCTTGATAAGTGTATCTCTTCTCAAGAGAATTCTCAGGCCATTTGAATGCAGCTTCAAGGGGCTCTTTGTAAGGGCTAAATGGCTCAATGTAATCATCATTGCAGTTTGCAGCTGCAAAGACCGGGATATTCATGGACAGTGAAGGACTTCCAAGGGATCTTGGATGCAAACAGGGAATAAATTGTTTGTGATACATAACTGTTCAGTCCATCTTAAATTTTAAACATTGGATTTGGGTTCTTCTTACTATATGACTTGTAACAGACCATATTAAGAAATAAAAGTAAGACTAGATGTTCTTAAAAGGAGTTTGCATCCTAATAATTTTGGAGTATGAAAATTTTTAGCCAAGAAAAGGTATCTAGTTGTCCCAGGGGAGGTTTAGTTGAGACAATAAGTAAAATATTTTCACCAGAGGTGTTGACAAGCATTGGAATGGATTGCTCGGGGGTGGGAGTGAGTCCCCATCCCTGGAGCTACTTAAGAGATGTGCAGATGTGGCACTTTGGGACATGGCTTAACAGCTTGGCTGTTCTGGGTTGACAGTTTGACGCAATGACCTTAAAGGTCTTTCATAGCCTAAATGATTCTATGATTCTGTGTAGAAGATCAGTGAGAATATCTAGATTTTCTCTACATTGAAACAACTGATCTAAACAACAGATCTCTTCTCTGCCCGCATGAGTTAGAAGAGGTTTTTTTAGAGGGTATGTTTTTCTTTCAAAGACGATTTAACAGATGCCAGGTTGTCAAACAGACCTCTGTAGGCCTTCTATCTCTTTCCTTTTCTCATTAGAATGGATACCACATGGAGAAGCACCAGTAATTCTAGTCACCCATTCCTGTGAAGGCTGCCATGCATGCAATTCAAATTATAGTTGTTGTTGGAAAGGTCAGCCATGAGTTACAGGTAGTTTCAGCTTGTCTACCTCTTTAAAATGTTTCTGAAGTCAGACAAATTTTTCAAAATAAGAATATCAACATGTTTTACTTCCAAAAAGAAATCTGCTAACCAAGTATATTAGAAGGCTTGTTTGAGATTTACTTATAAAGTGTACAGATTCACTCTTTCATTCACACCACTATGACGTACTCTCCAAATTAAAAAATACTGAGCACTGATTACTACCTAAAATCTGCTTTATTTTTGAAGAATGTACACAAAGGAGGTGGGGTTGAATCTTTCCTCAGTTTCACAATCTTTGTGTTATGTTTGAGTTTTATGAGAAAGTGAGGTGAATGTTATGAATTGAATTTATTTATTAAAATGAATATTTCTTGGTAATATATTTTATTAAGTTTCTCCATTTTATCTTTAGATAGAATAAGAAAGAGTCATGTAGACAGAATAAAAAAAAAATTATGATGAGTCCTTATTAGACATTTTCACTAGGAAACTTGAAGGAAAAATTTGTTTCATCACTGGCATTGCTATGATGTACTAGATTCTGTCACTATGAATAGAATGAGTTTATAGACTGGAAATGGAGAATTCACACTGAGGAAAAGATAAATCTGCCATGGAGTCCAGAAGGTTGATCAACTCAAACAAAAGAATTGAGGAAAGTGCAGTTTTAAAGGTACATTGATCATGGGAGAAGATGGAGAGACTAAATTTTCCAGCCTTCTAAAGTAGCTGAGATAGCCACAATCTGTATTGACAGGTGGAATCTAGAATTGCCATCAAGAGACGGATTTAATCTATTTTTATCTCCATTAAGAGCAGCAGTTTTCTCTACATCTAGAATTTTTGTGTAGAATTTCAACTTTCTGGTCAGTATCATTATGGATCCATTTCTAGACCAAGCCATGAGCAGATCTTAATTTGTTCTGCTTACTGTAACAAGTTTTGAGGTAAAGGTCACTTTTAGCTGTAAGAATGATTGAACTCAAAAATAATTGCCCTGAAGTACTGATAATGAAATTTCCTAACATGAAATAAGGCTAAGAACTGGGTTTTTTTTATACTGAAGATTAAATCTAGAAGGAAAAAATCCAGACAACAAACCCTGTTGTTCTGCAGGTCTGATGCTTTTTTTTGCAATGCAAGGAAGAATTTGGGCAGATTTTGGAGTTCTGTGAATTCTTACAGTCCATAGCTAATTCATTCACACTTTGCATGTAGTACTGAAATTCATGGTTTTGGAATTCCAAAATGAAGTCTGTGTTCTTTTAAAATAATATTATCCAAAATAAAAAATCACAGAAGAACTGTACCTTTCATTTAAATAAATCAGTAAAATAGGCATTTTCTAAGTTCTTCAAGCTGGACACTCCAAGGTTTCTGGCATATAAACATTTGGTTCTGTAGCACCCAGTGTCTGTAAAGGAAAAGTTAATTACCAACACCTATAGAGATCTTTATATGGATTTCTCCCTATCTGGGTATTAATATAAGTCTGAGTGTCAGGACTACTGAGAATACAAACACTTATATGTGCTATCTCAAAAGATGTCCTTTCCTTGAATAACAAGATCTTTGTCTAGTTGTTACCTGAGGAAGAAGGTGATATTACTAGGTGGTAGGGAGAGCTTGGTAGTGTAAAAGTCTTTTCTTTGCCTGCTGATTGACAGTCTCAATGTTGAATTGTAGTTTCCCATATAGATAAAAGTCATGTTGGGAGAACACCAGACTTCTGTTTCTTAAGAAGGCATGGATGAAAATATCCTGTCTTAGTTGGTAAATTGGGTCAGTCTACACCTTAGACAAGTCTAGGCCCATAGTCATGAATCTAGGACTATCAGCACTTAAAGAAAAGATGTTTTCAATTCATGATGAGGATGTTTTCAGCTTTTGGGACTCAGCTATAATTCCACAATCTTCTCAGTCAAATTCATCCATAACCAACTCAATCTTGCAAGATATTTAAATTCACAAACTGTAAATATCTCAAGAACGGAAGGCAGGAAAAAACATGATCCAAACTAATTTTACATTCCTTTAAATCTTTCTTGAAGATCTCTGTTAACACTTTTTTTATCATTTTGGATTTTTTCTACTGACAGGGGAAAGAAACTGTTCAGGAAGACCTTGGAGCTTAAGGGTTCGTTTATTCATTGTTCATTTTGAGATGACTGGAAAAGCATCTTTGTAGCAAATGGAATTCTATAGAGAAAGTCCTTACTAAAGGTTCTCCAAAAGAAAAGGAGAGAGCACCTCTTTAAAAAGCCTGGGAAAAAAAAAATCAATGGTGTGCATGTCCTTGTTTAATACTGCTTATTAAGGTT
>OU383773.1:83037299-83102299 GCA_910950805.1 Acrocephalus scirpaceus scirpaceus | reverse complement strand
GACAGGAAGCAGCTGTCCAACACTTTTTCTTACTTCCTTACTTTTGCTTTAGTCACAGAGTCGATATTTCCACATAACCTTTCCATATTTCACACCTGTAAACTGGGAATGTTTTCCACTTTGACATCCAGGGAATTCTTAGCTATTGTAGTCGAAAAACTAAACTCCTAAGACGGTGTGAAAAATGGTTCATATTAATTGCTGGGCATGGCCTTCTCTGCCTGAATACATAAACTGACTATGAAATTTGTCAAGGTGTCTTGTCAAACCACTGAAATACAGCCTTTTGCTGTCACTGGAATGTGCTCATCAGAGCTGAAGCTGTATCAGTGGCTTTGCTAAAAATGCCTCCATTCTTAATGTCTCCTGAAGCTTTATCTATATTCTTATCAACCACTGCAGTAATACAGAGGAAGACTCAAAGCTAATGCAGCATGTGATAGAGTGATTCTATTTGCTTCAAGAACTCAGCAACTGCTCCTGTGATAATTGTGGATATGGGAACTTACTGCTTGGAGCATTCACATTACAAATACGTACATCACTCAAAGATAGAGAAAGGTACCACTTTCTGATCACTGAAGTTCTTCAGGTTTTGTAATCCACATATAAATTATTCTTATCCTTATATCCCTCCTTTCCCGTCCTTGAACAATCTCCTTTTTTTCCTTAGGATTCTGTAGTAGAGGACAAAATGATATTGTGTGTAGCTCCCTTTGCCCATTTATGAGCTGACCATGTTCTTGTGACACTGAGAGAGAAATCTTTAGTTGTGACAGCACATCCATATGCAGACCAGGGAAAAAGTACATTTAGGAGGTATTTCTCAAAAAGCTTGCTGACAGTTGCCTTTTTTTTTGTCCTGGTTTTGATTCTGAAATTATTTGTAAAATATGCTGGTTTCTGCATTTGAGTCAACCTTCCTAAAACTGTTTTGGCTTATCTTAAATACAGAATGTAGCTTCTTTCTCAGGGACCATGCCTGTAATTTCAGATATGTTAACAACATTGAAATTACAAGAATGATCAGATTAGAATAGGTTACTGTTTTTTATGTAGAAAAAGTACATTTGTACGATTACTGTCAAACATGACAATTCTGGAATGAAAGAGCACTGCTAAAAGCCAAAACAGCTGTAGAAGAGGAGTGACTTCATTAACTTTGTTATCAGAAAAAATAGCTTTACAATTTCTGTTACATTACTATATCAGATATATCCTGAATCCAATGACAGGTTGAACAGGCTATTTATTATATAAATGTTTTCTATAATATAAATACTAATAAAATTATAATATACATTATCTTTAGAAACAATAAAAAAGCAGGAAAAAAGGAAGGAAAAAGTAGAAAAATGTGGAAAGATTGTGTGTCTGTATGCATGTTATAGTTATTTGCTTAGAAGATATATTGAATACCCATGTATCCTGTTTTTTATAGATTCCACACATCTGCTGAGTTGGTAGCATTTTGTGAAATTCTAATGAGGAAAAAAATGCTACATTCAGTTTAAAATATTTGCCACAGTAGTCCTAGCTTTTTTGTAAGAGTTACTGTAAAATGCTATTCTGATTTGAAAAGTCCTGGGGAATATACTTCTACCATTATGTAGAAAAATATTTTTCTTTTCTGAGCATTACCAGTTTTTTAAAATGAGTGTTTAATAAAGAAACCTCACTATTAATTCTGTAACAATCCCAAGTAAGTAGTTTGCATAAAATGTTGCAATTTACATAAACTATTATTATATTTCCATTTTACAGTTACTGCACTAGATTTTATGAGACCATTTATGATTTGAAGTTTGGCTTCTTTGAGGCTTAATTTGAATGGTGACATATGCTGTACAGTGAACATCCAGAAGAAGTTGTTATAATCTTCTGTCTCCTAGTGTTTGTTCTCTAATATTGGTGTTTCTTGGGTTTTGTTGTTTTTTTTTTTTTCCTATTTGGTGCAAAAATAATGGGCACATTTTAACAGGTATGTTGCAGATTTTAGACAGAGAATGTTTGCATTAAAAGACAGATTTCGCCCTTAAAAAGACAACTGAAAACTCCTAATCTCTTTTTCTTGGAATTTCTGCCAAGGACTCTCTGTAGGGTAGGGAAATGAGAATAAGATAATCTCTCAGGTTTCCTGTTAGTAAGATTTTAGTATGGTAGAGAGAGCATAATATAACAACATAATTGTACAGACAGCCACAATATTGCATTGACAGAGAACTGAACCATGCTCTTACTGATGTATTTTATGTAGAATGCAGACCAATTCTAACTGAATAGCTAAAGTCCTGGTATTCTATTAGGTTATAGTTATAATAAATTCCATGTTTAAAATTTAACTTCTGTAATCTTTAAAGATACAGAGTGTTTCTCAGGTTTTATTGAGAAAGGTGAAGGAGTTAAGAGAAAAAGTAATTTCAAAACTGTCAATTGATAAAAACTGGGTTTTGCTCAATTTTTCCTTACAATTTTGTTTTTGATTAGTGAAGGTTTCCTAAACTGTCCTTTTTCAAATTTAAAACAGTTTATTCTAATTGGAGTGGAGGGCAGCAGAGATGTACATAACCTACATTAGCCAAAATGCTCTTCTACAAAATTTCATTTCAAATTTAGAATAAAATAGGAATGTTGATTTCATCAGGAGATTAGCTAGTGGTAATAATTTTTCAAAGACTTATGAAAACTTCTGGATACAAAGTCTTAAAGTGGATATCTCTAACTCTGTAGAAATTTAAATGAATGAGCTTCAAAACCAGAATTAAATGCTAGCCTTTTTATGGTTGACTACAATGTCTGTAAAAATAAAATATATTATTCTGTAAAATCAATTCAATTAATGAAACAACAAAATTTTTTTTTATTTCTAATGAATTTAATAAAAGTTCAAATCAACTATCTTTATTTGTGTCATTCTGTCATTTCAGAGGCAATGTAGTCACGTAGGAGGTGTGCATAAGTAACAGATACTGTGTTGAATATTGCTGTTTGCTTTTTTGATACCTTTCCCACTTTAATTTTTACAGCTGTACAACTGAAAGAACATTTGGTTTTCCATGAGCTTCAGAATATAGAGGTTTATTTTTTATTTGCTTCATCTACTCTGCATAATGTCATTATTGCAAAAATCTTAGTCTTTGTAATGACGAAAAGAAGGTCTGTATCTAATGACCTTACTATGAGTAATAAGACTTTTCCCCTAGTGATGCAGATTTGTCCATTCCTAAATATATGAGAATGGGGAGCCTTTAAAAAACTTCAGCAGTTCATTGTAACATAAATAAATGGACATTCCCATACAGTTTCATCTTTTCCAGAATAGCATTGCAAGTTCTCCCTCATAACATGCTCTAAAAATATTGACAGGTATATATAATCAAACTGTGATGATATAGAAGAAAAATTAATGATGCAATAATAGGCAAATAAGTTTGTGTTTAACAGTCTAAAACTATGTTATGCAGAAAACAATAATGAAATCGTAAACTCTTTTTTTTTTTTCCTCTTCAGACAAAGCATATAAACCCAAGTATGGAGAAGCATGAAGGATTGGAGAATTTCTTAATTCTATGTAATTTCAAAATCTTTTGTATATTTATATCATCTTTAACCTGAATTTTAATACTTGCATTCCATTGTATTTCTAGATTGACTTTAGTCTAAACAGGTAGATTTTGCTTTTTGTGAAATGAAAATTTTCATGGAAAAGTTGTCAACAATGAATCTAAATTCAGCATTGTAATGTTTTTGCACAGAAGTGGTTTTTTCTGGAAAGTTACAGCAAAACCAGTCAGGACTAGGTTTGAATATTGACATCTGGTGTAGCCATTAAAAAGGTGACACTCCTCTGTGAACACACAGGGTTAAAATCAGAGAAATCTCGGGATAAGTGCTCCTTTTCCTTCTGGCCTGGGAACTGGTCTGGCCTGCTCCGTGCAGCGGGCCAGGCAGGCTGGGCCAGGCTCCACCACTCCGCCATGCTGGTGGGGCCGGCCCGGCCGGGCCCTGGGGCCCCAGCAGCTGCCAGCCATGGGACGGGAGGCCATGGATATTAACATCCAGCTGACCCTAAGGCCTGCCCCGCCGCTGGCCTGGGCTAAAGGAAGTGTCCACAGGGCCCCCAGGAGCGGCTCCGGGCCCAGGCTGGGCAGGGCCCGCCCTGATGCCGCCGTGGGGTGGGGGAAGCGTCCATCAGCCTGCGTGGCTGCTGAGATCCCGGCCGTGGCTGCTGGGATCCCGGCCGTGGCTGCTGGGATCCCGGCCGTGGCTGCTGAGATCCTGGCCGTGGCTGCTGGGATCCCGGCCGCTGCTCTCCAGGCTGCTCCTACCTCTTGGCATGATGCTACTGAGGTCCCCTACCAGCATGGGTTTGAAATCCAACACTGTGAGCTGCAGCCCAAGAGAGACCCAGGTAAGTTATCAACTCTTTCACTGCACAAATGAGGCCCGAAGACATTGACCCTTTCCCCAAGTGAGAGGAAAAGGACGGAGTGAGATGTGGAGAGACACAGCATGAGACTGAAGTCAGTGAAGAGAGTAAAAGTCCTAGGTGGGAGGAAGATTGCCTAGCTTGGGCTGGACTCCTGGCCATGGAGAATAGACTAAAATATCCCTGTAACTTAGAGAATGCTTTTTGGGGGGATGCAAAAATCTAGTCATAGTCTTGGACTGATATAGCTGTGATCTAATGGAGAATTTTGAACAGAGGAAGATAGAGAGAAGGAGATATGAAGCCCTCTGCCCCCAGGGAAAAAGACGACCTCTGTTTCTTGAGATGAAGATGATTTTAGAGATAGATGAAGAGAACCTTTGTTTTATAGTAGAACAGTTATCCTTAAACTATATCCTAATAAGCTAATATGCCCAGGAGCACAGCTGTGGGAAGACTGCCAAATGGGAGGGACTTCACAGTTTGCAAAGTTTCCACTTGGCTGTAGATTCATGACATGGGAACCATCAGAGAACTGTTTCTTGTGGCAATGTCTCTATGGAATTTCTAAGAGAGGCTCCTCTCTCTAAGAACTGATGAAAGACTATTTTAAAGTGGCAAAACTGACTAAAAATCCTGGGTTTTGTCTCTTTATGTTGCCAGTGGGAAAGTGAACAATTGTAGGGGGGAGGAGAAGTATTTTGAACTTTTCATTCTGATTCTTACTAATTTTTTCTTTCCTGTAGTTTTGCTAATAAACCTGTCTTTATACCTTTTAACTTTTGAGCCTGCTTTGCTTTTCTCCTAATCTTATCTCATAGTAGAAAAAGAGTGAATAATTCTAGTAGGCACTTAAACCACTACACTAATTTTGGGAAACAGAAATTGGTGAATGAGAAACCACTACAGGTGTTAATGTTTTAGACTAAATAACATGTAATGGAGGAACAGTTCTATATTTAGTTTTCCCCACATTATTCTCAATTAACATAAATGTTGGTTTTAAAGCAAATGTATTTAAAAATTAAGCATCTGCTTGGATATAGTGGCATATTACTACCAACTGCATAACTCTGAAGAATTTTCTCTTTATCTTTTCTGGTCTTTGTACAATTGATTACCATTCAAAACCAATGGATTGGAAGAGATCCTCTTCAATCAATCTCTGACTTACTGGTACTGTATATCATAACAATTGTTTAAAATTAACTTGTAATAAAATGTCTCAAAATTACTCTTTTCCACAGTTTGTACCACTTTTTCATAATTTGCACCAAACCCAAGATGTGTTTCCTCTTCTTTTTTGTTTTATCGTCTGTTGTCATTCATATTTTCTGCAACAGCAGTATTATTTATTCTATTTCTTTTTGTCTTTGAACTGTAACTTGTGTTCTGCTTGCTTTAATACCTCCTTATTTTTCACTTTTTTGCAGTCACTAATTCACCTCTATGCGTTCTGAAGCTTTATTCCTGACACAAGTGGTGGAGTCAGTGACCCCTACTACCTGAAGGCATGGTGCTTGTACTTCCAGTTCAGTGCTTTGATACCAATCTGTTTCCATGATAGCAAGAAAGAAAAGAACCGTGACTTAGGTGTCGTATCCAGGTCGCTGCCAGCAAATCCATACTGAGTTCAAACACAACCGTGGCATCAGATGTCATGAAGATCTCCACATAAGTTAATTTTCTTTATCTTCTTCTATAATGTCAATTCTTTAGTGTTGTTTTTGTTTAGTGTACTGTCTCTGGAGTTTCACTGAAACCATTTGAAGAATTCCAGAACAGACACCTCTTCACTTTCAAAGAGTTTGTACTCCACAAGGTAAAATTTTCCCCCTGCAATCAGTGTTTCTTGACAGCAGGTAGAGATAGGACTAAGAATACATAATCAGTTGTGAAATCTGTTGTGATCTTTCTTTACTAGTGATGAATTAATTACAACGCTGTTCAGCCAGAGTAAATTTTTGGTTCTTTTTTAGTTGTTTTGATCACAGTTGAGTCCCTAGCATACAGTCAGTAGTAGCAGGCAGGATCATAAGGTAAACTGCACATGCATTTCTAATTCTCTGTTTTACAATTTGGAGGTAGACATCTTTATTGGGAAGAGCCCAACTATGTATTTTTTTTTCTTTCACATCTGAAAACTCAGTGTCGCTGTATGTCCTGTAGGACAGCCTGTTTTGTGGCCTCGCAAACCTTCACTGCTTTACCAGTTCAGGCCTCTAGGGTGGTAAATCCTTTGATCTCTCCAAGATTAATGCCTTTATTTAATTACATGCACTCCAAAGAACACTGAAGAGTGATAAAATTAAGTATTTCTACTACTCAAAATTGTTGCACCATTTTATTTTTTTCACATTTTCTGCACCAATGTAATCATGGTAAAAGAATGCATCAACATAAAATAATAGAGCATTCAGATATTGTTCTACAACCACTGAATCTTTTTATTATTAATACAACTTAGTTCATGTGCCAAAAAACAACTTTGGAGAGGTCAAGAATATTTCATAAGAAAGACTGTGAACAAAAATATTTTGGCTGACATGAAGAATTGTGTACTATTTCATAATATTATGTATTTATTTTTGAATATTTGTAATGTTAAAGCAGACAAGTCTGTGCTTATATTTCCTGATATTATTTTAATAGCTTTATTATTTTAGTAGCATTTTTTTATTATTATTTTAGCAGCATTTGCTATTTGTAAAACTCAACATCCACATAAATTTTCTACCAAGCATTTAATGCATATCTGGTTTTATCTCCTATATTAATTCTCCATTTGAGTAATTACAAGAATGAAACTTGTTTTTTCAGAACTGTTGGAACTGCTATTAGAAGTGTTATCAGTGAAAGACTATTTGTAGTTACTGTTACTTCAGTTTGCAGATAGGAAAAATGTAATTGTCAGAAAGTATTTTACACCATATTCCTATTGCAAGAATAATTAATTTTTTCCAAATGGTCTCTAGAAAATTATTTAAAAATATGATCTCTCATTCCCTCTGTCAATCCGTGTATATAATTTTATATAATATATAAAGTACACACATATCAAGTGTGCATATTCTAAAATTCCTCCCAAACATAATATAGAAAAATTCATGCCACAAATGTAAAAAGATATTGTCTTTCAGCTAAAGAGTTAGTTTCAGCAACTCTGGGCTATATGGATTTTTTTCCTTTGGCTGAGGATAGAGGGGAAGACCTGTCTCAGCTCAGAGACCATCAAAATCTGCATTAGATCAGTATGTAATATCAACAACATAAATCCCCTGACTCATGTTAGAGCTTGTTCAAGCAGGGCTCAGCTGTTTGCACTGTGTACCTTAAAAGGGTTGCAGTTGTAGAGAATTTACTGAGTAGCTGTGTGATCCTTGGTGCATAAATTACCAAATATCAAATGCTGGTGGCAGCATCAACGGATCAGAAGTAAGAAGAGTGAATCACTGATTATATCATCTCAATTTCTGTTGCATCTTCTGTGACTTCTTGTGTCCCAAATTATTTCCTATCATGCATTGACCAATTGACCCTCAGACAGGAAAAATCCCAGCACCTCATTCTTGCTTTAAAATAAATTTCTTTTGCCATAGCTGGGAGACTTGTCAACTCTATTACAATGACCTTGTGGCACTTGGTATCACCATGCTTTATATGCCCTGGGGAGAAACATATTTGATATGGAACAGACAGTACTGGAAAAACACTGCTTAACTCCTCTGGGGAGGCTCTGTGGAGTGTGAGGGACAGATGCATACAAACACAGTAAATTTAAAGGTAAGTTACTTTGGGGTTTGGTGTTCATATTACGAACACGATACTTTATGCCTACAAAAGAAACCATCATTCCTGCCTAGAGAAACCAATTTCATTTCTCACAACATCAAGTTTAAGTAGTATAGCCAATTAATATAGATCTTTTAAGAATTAGTTCATTGTGCTGATGCACCTGATTGTCAAAATCAATTGTTCTTATCTTTCAAATAAAACACTGCTGTCAGAGTGACCATTCAAAATGATGATTGACCCTTTAAACCACAGGGATTTATATCATGTTTATAGGTATATCATTATGTGGACAAAATCATTGATCTTAAGATTCGTCTCTACAACTCTTCACATGGAACCATAAAATAATTTTTGGATCGCTTGCAACACAAAATGATTGGATTTCCTCCTAGAAATTCTATGTTCCTTTTAAATCTCTGTAAGTTTTTTGATATTCACAAGAATTTCTACATCTTAACTACACATAGTGCAAAGAAATATCTTCCTTCATTTGTTTTTATTATGTCTAGTTTCACTTCATTTCTTTACTGTGTGACTGAAATTTCATTTCAGGTAAGAGCCGCCAAGAAATTCCTCTGAATTATTGGATGTTTTCCACTGAAAAAAGAAACTTCAATTGAATGTACAAATCTAAAAAATGTCTTCCCATATTTTGAATGCAAATTCCAGAATGTTTGAAGAAGTCAAATGTACCAATGGACAAAGTCTTATGAACTAGAAGTCTTTGATCAAGTTTTGCTGAGGAACAAAAAATCATGACCTGTGGTGATTTTTATAAGTTTGTGAGTCTACAAATCCAGAAGTTTGAGTGCCACAGATAAAACAAAAACAAATGAATTTTCTGCTTGAATATCTTACAATCAGTTTTGTGATTTATATCCATTTTCCTAGATCAGTAGAAGGAGGTGCAGTGCATATTCTGCATGTCAAGTTTGGTCACAATTTGACTGTTTACCTCTTTCCTAAAGACAGAATGCACTTAAAGACTCCTTTTCCTGCTTATGTTCTGGGAAATCCTTCTCTGTAGAAATGTCAGTGAATGACAGTCCGGTATTTAAAGGACATATGCTCTTTACTTTTCAAACCTCAGCTATTTTTTCAAAGGAGTGAATTAGAGGAAAAGAACCATTTCACTTTTTCTGTCTCAGCTGACATAAACTACGTAATGAAGCAACTTTGGGGACTGGACAAGCAGTATAACTGTCCATACAGACACAGCCACTGAGTCTCATGACATCTGAAGAAAGCTCTTGTCCTCTTTGGCATGTCATTATTAATTCTCAAAATATCTGGACCATTTTAAATCATACAAAATAGTAGAACCTCATAAAAATAGTAGATTTTTTACTAAGGTAAACATATTGGTGAAAATTGCCACATTTCAAGCTTTTCTGTCATTTCCCCATATTCCTTCATATGTGAAAGTACTGGGATGTTGAAGACATTACATGTTTTCAGGCATTAAATGTAAACATATTAAAATAAGCATTCTATATTTTTAAGGAGACCTGAAAACTGTCCAAAGATTAATCAAGAAGATAATCACATCTTCTTCAATTAATTATCTATCTTTATTATTTTGAGATTTCCAAAGGACACATACCATTTTAATATTTTAGTGATTTAGAGAGTGACACTATACAGAAAGAATTTTTACATTTAGCTGCATAATCACAACTAGCTTCTAACCAAGGTTTTTAGAAATTTTGTATAAATACAGAAACGAAAGTGAATTTGCCTTTGATTAAGACATTGTGTAGTAAAAAGTGTAAAATCATTGTTAATATGCTGTCTTGGGAGCTCCCAACGTTTGAGTAGTTCCAAGGGATTCCTGGGGACCTGGTCAGGCATGCTACAATTTCCTTTGGATAGTTTATTCCTTAAAAGGTGAGACACTAAATTATCCACTTGGGAACAGATTCAGAAAACATACGATTCTTCAATATTATGCACTGGGACCCCAGAAGAACTCAGACTTTATTAGTCCACTAATTCACAAGATTTCCTTTAGAGATATGGGAGATAAAAATGTATTGTCTGAGTTTTACCAATGTCCCTAGACCTCCTGAGTTTTGAGCAAACTTGTAGCTGTGGTATAAGGCTGAAATGTTTGTTGTTTCAGAAATGTTCCCAATATGTATTTATGTTGTGTTTCCAAAGATAGTTTGAGTAGCAGCAACAGGATCTTTTTGTTGGTTTCACATAAAAATGGTGGTCAGATTGATCTACACTCCTTTATGCTCAAAATATATTTTTCCACCTTAGGCATGTACCTTTTAACCTAAAGAGTTTTCTGTCAAATGGGAGAAGAGCAGCAGGGAGGTAAACAGAATAACATAAAATATTCTTCTGTCATAAATAAATCCAAAATTATAGACAATTCCTTTGTTTGGATTTTGGTGAGGCAACCAGTGGGACAGGTGGTTGCAGCCCACCGCCTGTGGTGCTGTTTCACTCACAGTTTCAGATTGACAAGCCAGAGGGCTGCCCCCGCTCCTGCTGGGTCAACAGGCTCCATCCAGGGAGCAGACGACGATGACATTTGCTTCAGCTGCTCTGGTGGTTCTGCTAGCTCTGCTTTCTGCAAGGGCACACATGGGTCTGCAAATGGGATTACAGAGTCCCCTTGCATGAACCAGGCTCTTAAGCAGAATCCTCCACCTCTAAAAGCTTTTAGACTAACACTTTTGCATCAGGAAGCTTTAAAAGATTGCATTAGATTGTAGCAGCCACTCGTGGACATTTGGGCTTAGCTGGCCTGGGCTTCTGCAAACTGTGATAATTGTAAAGTCTCCTCCACTCCATCTTATAATGTGTACATGCTTTTAGCAGAAATACCCCACAAATATAACTGACAATAAAATACACATATTTCATGAGTTTCGCACTTGCTTGATGGGGGGGTTTTGTGCTCTTCTCAGCTGAGTAGCACTCAGTCACTAGCCATGCTTTAAATATGCATTTTAAAGCTGTACACTTAAAATGCATCTGAAGAAATGTTTTGAAGTACGGAAATCGGCAATCCTGTTGTTTTATAGTGATGAAATTAAAAGAAGTTCTGAATGTCAAATAGTGAAATTTCAGTATTCAACTAACTTATGATTAAAAGTCTACCCAGGGTCCCTCTCCCTTCAATGGTTTATAATGGAAAAATAATGAAAATTTATACAGAATTCTGTTTCAAAAATAATGCAATATCCTGCATTACATTCAGAGAAAGCTCAATCAAAATCAGATTTAAAGGAATGGAAATTTTTCTGATTACAGAATCATACATTCCAAACAACTTCACCTGGTATTAGACTATAAGATTCAAACAATATATAAGTCTTTAAAATAAAGTTAATCCAATTGGAAGCATTAAAATTATTAAGGAAACACGCAGGTATTTCATTGTGTCATCTTTACTAACAACTTGGAAAATCAGAGTTAGGAAAAGTAAAATGTATGAATAAATTTGATGTATTCTCTGGCAATTAAGATTCTAGGTTTTATGCAGAAAGGTCTTCTGTAGTAAAAAAGAGGATGCGAGGATGTGTTCTTTTAGTAGTTACTGCTGTAACTATTTGCATTGTTATTTTCTGTACAAATCATTTATTAATAACATATTTTACTACAAATACATTTAGAGAAATCCTTACCACCCAAAATTCATTTGCAGTTTTTCCATTCATTTCACTGGGACCATAATCTTGTCATCTATCTTTTGCAGATGTTCATATGTGAATGATTCAAGGAAACTGTGTAAGTGACCTATAATTATATTCTTTAGAAAGGTATTTTCCAGTAAGTGTAATCAATTACTTTCTCTTTAGGCTTCTCTGGATCAAATAATTAAAGAAAACCTGTGGTTATCTCAAGAATATCAAATATTTCAAAATTACTATTTAAACAGTAAAACAGATCTCACAGAAATCTATGAAAATATTATAAGGGTGGGAGATGCTGTTAGAGGCTGTCACCAGGTAAAGTGCTAATATCACTCATTCAATTCATTTATCTCTTCTCTAAAATTCATTTCTTCAATACAGCTGCTTAATAATAGTAGAATTCCTGCAGTGTTATCACCCAAATTCTTTTCTTCTTGGCTGTTTCACCCTTTCATATTTTCATTTTTGTTTCTTTTTCTTGTGTTTACAAATAGCTGTCCAAATAAAAGCCTATCATCACCAACTGTAATCAGTAAAATGTACTGTTCAAGTATGTTAGGTTATTGCTTGTTTGCCTTCAATGTCTATATTTCTGAAAATTAATATGCATTTAAGTTATCATGTTCACGGACCTTACCTTCACACCAAAGTTTCAGGGAGGAAACTTTATTAACTCAGGCCCTATGCAGGAACCATGTTCTGAGATATTGATATTGCAATCCACTTTCTCAAAGTATGGTACAGAAGTGTTCAAATTATAAATTAAATGTACATTTCAGATTATTTGCTAGTACTTTACTTTTAGCAACTCATTTTATATCTTATAGCCATATTTTCGTCTCTCATTTCTCCTGACTACCATAGTTAGTCTTGCATTTTAAAATTCACTGGATTCAGTTTGCTCCTGACAAATAAAAATGAGAAAATCCCTTCCCAGATGTTCTTGTTAACTATATAGGTCTTCTGTATTTCACAACAAAATTGGTTTTAAGTCATATATTCTTGGGGATAACCATATTTGGGGAACAAGTTGGGGATTTAAAACACAAAAAGCAGAAGAAGTAATTACCTCTTTCTTCACCAAGTGGGTATAAATTATGTTCTGTTGATATGATAGCAGAGGTAACTCTGGGGGTGCTGTTGTTCAAATTGAATTTAAAGTATTTTTTTCTGAATGTAGAATTATGATACACTCTCTTCAAGATTCTTTACAGAGAAATATATCTATGTAAGGTTATCAACTGGATATTTTATTTCTATGGATGTAAGAATATCTGGCTTCTGTATTCTCAGAATTTTCTAGTTTTTGGTAATATTTGTGAAACAAATTTTTCTCTCGACAGTTTACCTCTTCTGCATATAGTATTGATGATATTATCAAGCATCTCAATGATGTAGTCTGGAAGCAAAAGAAAGTTACAAATGAATTGGCATATATTATTGCTTTCCTCCTTCTCAATTTGAATAGAATAAAATAAACATAGTAAAATATAGCAAAATAGAAATGCAATACAAAAAGGATCTAGTTCATCAGCAGTGCTATATAATAATTGCTTTTAAAAATCTTGTTTATGAATAAAATGGTGATGAGGATGTTGCAGTTCTATATAAGCTTATAATCAGCTCTACAATACATATACCAGGCTTGTTATAGGAATCAGTGATGGCAATGACTTTAGAACTTTGGAAAGTCCAGCAGTGTTATTGTAGGAAAAAGAGAAATTCTCTTCACAATATTAAAATATTACAGAGACAACCTAATCTAAACCCTTTTTGACAACTCTTCCTTTTGTTTAATGAATAACTAGTCCAACTATTAAAATATTCCTACCATTATCACATGAAGAAAGTATTTAGGAACTGCAACAGAAGGAAAAAACCATGTTCATGATATACACTACCTATAAAAAGAAGATGCATTTTCTTCGTGGGATTTTGCTAATAAGCAAATTACAGCAACAACAGAAAATCAATTCTGGAGGAGTGTCAAAGTAATGATTTTTCTTGGTGCTCTGTATTATATGTGCACTACTACAATGACATGAATGTTCAAGAAGAAAGTGCGTTCATCCCTACTTAATTCCTGAGAAATTTCTTCCCTATGTATACAAAATTACTCAAAATTAAAAGCCAATTTTGCAAGTACTAGTGTAAAAGACATCTTATTTTTGGGGTTTGTTTTCTTATTTTCTTTTTCTTCACTTTAACTGGAAACACCCAAAGCCAAGATGGACAAGAATTTGGGTAACCTGGTGTAATGGAAGGTGTCCCTGCCCATAACAGGGGAGTTAGAACTAGATGGTCTCTAAGGGTCGCTTCCAACCAAAACCATTCCATGATTCTAATGTTTAATTTGATCAAATATCATTCTAAACAAGAAAAGTATTTCCCTATAGTTTTTTACCTTGAGATACTCTTATCGTCAATGTTTTTTTTCTTAGTAGTTTACTCACTGGAAAAAACTCTGCTGTCCACGAGACATTTTTAATATATCCCTGGTATCTATATCTTCTACTGATCAATGGCATTCTACTGTCATGTTGAATGTGCAATCTTCATTAAAACATGAATCATACATTTCCACTTTTCCAAGATGACTTTGGAATGAACTATAATGGATATTGATGTTATCCTTAAATACAATCTATTTAATACCTAGTATTTCCCCATAACATTTAGTTTTGAGCATAAATGTTGGGGTTTTTTTAATGGATTGGGGGGCTGCTGTTTGCAATGTTAACAGGTTATTACTTTTTAGATGTGCATTTGGGTGTAGCAAAATCCTGTGGGTAAAAGATTTGTAGTTTGATCATTATGTGGTAGACTTTCAGTAACAAAATCTTGCATAATAGAGTATATTCCTTGCAAATATATAGCAGCAGTTTCTTCTGGAAATCTCACTGGGCTGGCATATTAGCATCAGGAATGTGATTATGCTTTAAAAACAAATCTAGTTATTTACAATATCTTTTTTTTTTTTTTACTAAATAATCTTAGATTACCTATTCCATGGGTCAAATTTGATACTTCCAGTGTATTGAGCTAATGTGCCAATTGTTGTATTGTAGACATCAGCTTTTGTTCTTATAGTTAAAGATCTGAAACATAGAGGTATGACATGTCTTTATAAGTTAAGAACCTCTTTACTTCTGTCTACTATCTGTCCTTAACACTGCAAGTGGCATTGTCTTGCAAAATATTGACAATTGGTTTTGTTCACATAATTTTATTGGAAAGCTATAATGCAAATTCTAATCACTTAAAATGTAAGTAAAATGTTCCTTCTCATATTCACTATATGGTATATTCAGGTGGCCACATTACAGCAATATTCTGGGGAGAGGGAGTCTATTAATTCCTGTTTCTTTTTTTTTTTTTTGCTTTCTGGATAACTGACATATTATTGCAGTAAAACATATGTAGGGTCAATTCATGCTGAATAGTTATTAGAAACCATGATAACAAAAGTCATTACACTGCAGTTCAGTTTTGACAGTAAAATTTCTGCAACATTATCACAAATCCTCATGCATTAGTGCAATGATCCTTACTATAGTTTCATATTAGAATCAAAAGACTGCTGTAGTATTCTTGATACAAAAAGTCATGCAAGTCAAGTGAAGTTCTTTTATGCTTTTATAGATAACATATTTTCATGTCTTTCTCAGGCATGTATCTGACTTTGAGCCCTCTTGGATATTTCTTCCATTAGTATATTTCTCATCTGGGTTGTAACTGCTTTAAAATAATGTCCCTGTTGTTTAGAAAGGCCAAATAGAAAGTAAACCTGACAATGAGCACATTAGTTTAGGTAATGAATTCTTTCTGATTTTGTGGTTCTTATGTCTTGACCTAAATGAAAAAACAAATACAGCTCTCATATAAAGAAAAAATTATTTCTGATTCTAAACTTTGGGTTTAGTTCACTTATCTGGAGATGATGGTTTACTTCATGTCTTCACAAGACTAATAGTGAAAGCATAATTAAGATTTTGGCAAAAACTCTCACCCATTCCCAATTTCGTACAAAACTTATAGGAAAAATAAAACTGTCAAGGATTCAGTATGAAAGAAATGAAAATTATTACATAAAGAACTTAATAATTTTTATTTCTTTATATATTAAATCTTTAACCAACTTTCATAACTATTTTGATTGGGGAGATAAATGCGTAATCAGACTGACATCTGGGTTTTGCCAATATAACAAGACTAGATAGTAGCTAGTAAACAAAAATGTGTAGTTTACAGATTTTTTAACTGAAATTCTCTTTGCCTTAGAGTTTAATGCTATATTATGTTGACAGAATAGCCAGTTTCATTTGAAAACATGAGGGAAAAAGATGTCTCTTCAATAAGTTTTTTATTATGTAAATTTCCTAAACTTTCTTAGAGCTAATTACATTTAAACAATGAAAACATCAAGTTAATGTTACAATTAAATTTGAATCAATAACTCACCAAGTTCCAATGACTCAATCAGAATATTAATGCAACAGGCAACCAAGCCTAATTATTAGTTTTGATAGCAAAAGGATGTTTTTGAACTAATCTATGAAGAAGTCAGTCTCCCTTTCAGATGCATCAGCCATATCAGTGGCTGATCAAGTCATAGTTTTGATGCATAGGACAACTGTTCTGCTGTCACAGAATGCAGTGAAGTCTGTAGGATTTCAGTGTTAATTTGATCATATTGTCTCCTAGAAAGAGTGAAGCCTCTTTGCTTGGGTTTGGGTTTTTTTCTTAAAAAATGTAGGAATTTGATAACTCAGGCATTTCACTTTAAAGCTTAGTGTTCTCTAATACCTGGAGAGTAAAAATTAAGGAAAACTGCTTTTTTCCCCTGCATAGTCACAGATATTTAAAGGATACTTGCCCCCTTTTTTACCTCAGGGTCACCTGTGGTATTAACACAAATGAGATGAATAGGAATATTTCTGGGTTTAGTGGCCCACATTTCTTACAGTACAAAATTCTTTAAATAGAGAGATGTGAATGGTGATGCCATTGAGCGCTAGACCTTGAGTCACAAAACCAGCAATTTTGACTGCAGATCAAATATTCCTGCAGTGCTATAGGGACATGACTTGATGCTGGTAAGATCATGATTCAACCTTTGAGTTAAGGGGTATCAGGCAAATAAACAAAAATGATCTTTTATAAAACATGAAAGAATTTAAGCAGTAGGGGTTTCTTCATATTGTGAATTTCTGCATGTCAGTAATGTCACTTAGAAACAAATCATCAAAGAAATGTGCGTGAGCTCAGTTCTTCCACCTGCAGCTTTTTACCTTATTGCATGAATTTATTTTTTGTTCTTTCCCAGCAGATTCTACCTCTAATTAAAAAGAATGATTGTTCGGGGGTTTTTTTCTTTTTAACCCCACATCCTTTTAGTTTTTCCAGACTCTAAGCACCAGACTGAGCCGAATAGGAAAAGAGAAACTGGGGAAGGACCTCTCTTCATACTGAGCAAAGTAGAAAGAGATGGACATTGCTAGCAGTTTATGACCCGCTTTTAAATGAGCTGAGTTCGTAGTGGTCTCAGAGTGCAAAAGAGGCAAGGAGAATACAGTTTAACCAAAAATCAATGCACTTTTATTAATGCCCACAAAACTGATATGCGATAGTGAGAGAGAGAACAGAGAGGGAGGAAAATGATACAGAGAGAGAGAGAGAGAGAAGGACAGAGAGAGAGAGGTAGAAAAGACAGGGATATCTACCGACGGATGGGACGGGTCCTTGTAGCTCCTTTTTGCCAATAGACCACCTTCGCAGTCCTCGTGGCATTACTAATAGATTCTGTCTTCTGTGGGGAGGCCTCAAGAGGAGTCTCCTCAGAGGCTGAATATATAGGTCTTTCTGAATCGAAGGCAGCTGGTCAGAGCAAAGATGGGAGGGGGGGAAACTCTCATGATCGAGGCCCGTGCACAATGGGGGGAAGAGGACAAGCTGGCCCCTTCAGTCCAGGTACAGGTGATTCGGCTCACAGGAGGCAGTGTACCGAGGCCCCCATTGCTCTAACAGGATGCAAATAAACACCTGGCTGGATATCGTTCCGGTAGCAGCTCATCAGCTTCTGGGGTCCCAGCCCCTGTTCCCCCAAAGCTTCTTTTCCATGATGAAAACATGAGACATATTGAAGGTCTTCGGGCCAACTCTCACACAGTTCTATTAGACCATCAATTCCAATATGTACATAAACATTAATGTGTGTTTGTGTGCACAAATTGCAGGAAAAGCCTGGTGCGAGGCTGATCAATCCTTGGTCAGCTGGTGGCTGTGATCATCTGTCTCATTTCATATGTATGTGAAAACACTGATAAGGTGGAGATGTCTTTTAACAAGTTTTGCAATACACTTCCCTTAGGAAGGAAACCTTACCCTGATCCTGTTTTGTGAGATTTTCATACTGGGAAATCTGTGTATGTGAGCTGACTTGACCCTAACATGAGACTGGTTTTTCTGTAACACTTTGCAGAGATGTTAGACTTATTTCTGAGTCACAAACTTATTAAATTAAAAAAAAAAAAATCAGAATCAGGAGTCAGAAAAGCTTCATTCCAAACCCCTCTTTTCTTCTTCTTTCAAGCTTTTCCTTTCTTTCTCTTATTTACGTCTAAAGTAGCAAAGTTTAATAGTTCCAGAGTAATAAACAATGTCTTGAAGAAATGTCCAAAAGTTCAAAAGATAACCATATCTTATCTACTTGCTGGTTAGAGCATGGTGCTAAGACCAAGACTGTAGGTTTGATCCCTATATGGGCCACTGACTTGAGAGCTGGACTCAGTGATCCCTCTGAGTGCCTTCCAACTCAGAATATTCTGTGATTCTATGATTTTTAACTGTATGGATTAATAGTTTGAGATTCACATTCTTATTAGCTACATAAACTCATGTTCCTTCAGATTTACTTCAAACTTATATTAAGATCATCATTAAGGTCACAGAGTTACAGCTGGATCTTGCAAATACTTCATAAAAATATTTGGTGTCAAAGTAACTTGAATTAGGACTTAGTGACTGACAAAAAAACCTTGTAGAAAATAGCCAATAAAATTGTCTAGATTAATAATAATCATATTTTTGCTTTCCTTTGTAGGAATCTTTTATGCTAATAAAGCACACCTACACTGGAACTCGTCCCAAATGCTTTACATTAGGGGTACTTATGTTGAAGACTTTTTAGGCCTACATTTTCCATTCTTATTTTCTTGGAAAAGTAAAAAATTCTTAAGAATTTAACATACAAGGTTAATGTGACTTGTTATGCAAATTGTAATTCTAGAAACTGGTAGAGACTTTGTGTTGTGCCTTCTTAAATATTTCTGCTCCAAAAGGATTATAATAGCATTGTAATAAGTAGAATAGATAAATTCGTGTAAGTTTAAGCTACTAATAAAAGATACCCGAGAATGCCTCCAGGATTCCGAAGTTCCCAAACACATCTACAACTGTAACAACAAGACAGAGCCAGAAGATGGCCCGGCCATTAAAGGGTGGACCCTCGCTTCACAGCTCCTCCACATCAGATACCGATCTTGGTGGAGATCCTGGACGATCAAGATCACCCCTCCCAAGATGAATTCCAGAAAAACTATCAAGCAACCTTTTCATGCAGACAGGACTCTTTTAGAAACACAGCATACCTGGACTTTCAATAGACTTAGCCTTAGGGTAAAAAAACTGTATAAAACCCACGGGCTGAAACATAGCAGTGTGGCAGAATTCGGAGGGTACTTTTGTACCGCCTCTCTGTCCACCCAGCATTCGATCAATGTTGTTTCTTTTTATTGTGGCTTTATTTCGGTGTTGAAATTGTGTTAAATAAATTTTGTTATTTTATTTTGAATTGGCCTCTAACCATTTATAACAGCATCAATCAGCAGGAATGTTCTAAGCTACAATTAGCTAGAGATAGTTTGAAAAATAATTCTCAACTGTGTTGAACATCTGTTGTGGGTTGGGGAAAAGTTATTACAAGTTTTTATTTCATAAAATTAATTTTCTTTCAGTTTTGAATGTGAAAAAAAGGAAGTCCAACAATGTGCTGACCAGCTCTAATGCCACTATGCACTCTAAAGTTTTATCCAAATAATTTCCTGGAGAATTCATAAAAGGAAAAATTCATCTGGAGAATGTAATTCTATGTAAGAAACCTTTTCAAGGAATCTACTAAAACTGTCAGCAGACTTTTTTGTTCAATATGTACACACAGATAATATCCCATCTTCTAAGAAGAGCAGGTAGAATTGCTGTCTCGTGTATTCAGGTTAAGCAATATTATGAAAAGTGACAGCACTATGGCTACCAGACATCTTAATGATTAATCTTACAGATTAGTTTAAAAAATGGGAGAGGGCTCACCCCAAAACAAAAATTTGAAGTAAGAAAGAAGAAATAATTTTATTCCTTGAAACAGAGAATGGGAACTGATGCATGGTATGATTCCCATTACCTTTCCAAATCAGTAATTTCCACACAGACACAGAAAATAGCCTAATGCAGATTTGGTTGAAGCCCTCATTAACATTACGACAACAAGGATCAAGTCTTATGAAAAAGACTTATCTCAGAAAAAAGAGTAACTAAATTTTTTTGACTATTTTTAGTATTTGTCATACATCAGTCTGTTCTGGCATTCAGTGCTCCACCTCAGAGTGCTACACCTTCATTGTGTATCACAACCACGGCATGCTTTGGAAATAATGTTATCACTATCGTTCATTAAAAGCTGTTCAGATTCATGTCCAAGCATAAGAATGAAGGGTGGCCACAGACTGTGCAGGAATAAGTCAGTGACGGTGATGGGCAACATCTCATCCCTGTTAGATACTGAACCGCCCACCACTGCAAGCATCCCTGGGATTGAGAAGGGAGCATACTAAGGGCAGATATGCCATCCTGCTGTCCCTGCAGTTTTGAAATTATTGATATTGAGAATAAAACAGATATTCCTCTCCATATGAAGAACTAGAAGGCAGAACTAGAGGGGTTTCTCTTGAAAGTAACAAGGACACCAGGCACTGGCTCTTGGAAAGCATTACATAGCAGCTGAAAGGTACACAGTGAGAGCATTTAGCTTTGTCTGGAAGGAATAGATGAAAGAAAAAGTTTTTATTCTTATGCACCTCTTCAGTTTTCTGATGAAGATACCCGACCTAAGAAATAAATTAGAAGATGTAAGGAGTGAGTCATGAAGGAGATCATCATGTCTCCTAGTCAACCATTTACTGAGAGTGCTTTTTTTTAACACTTAGAAGATTAACAAGTAAGATCTTTTAAGCATTATTTTTAAAAGATGGTGAGCCAATAAAATATGAAAGCACATATCCAGAGAACAAAGTGGCTTGAAAACCCGATTTTAAAGTTTCAGAGAAACAAGTAAAATTCTCTCTTTTCCCAAGAACACCTGCTTAAATGACCAGATTACAAATTTTCCTTGGATAAGTCTATCTTGGTTTCTCACTGTATTTTCACACACGGTGAATAATTAGTTTTGAAGGAGGCAAAAAGGATGAAATAGTAATTAAGATGTTCATCTAACAGTAGAATCCCAGCCTGAAAGAAATTTTAAATAAATTATACTAAAAAAAAATAGTTTCATCAGTAATGCTAAAGGAAGAAACTCCAGAATAATGTAGGTCCCAGATGCAGGCATACTACTGAAAGGCATTTTAACTACTTCCAAATCTCTGCTTTAAATCAGACAGTGAGAATATTAATTTGAGTCTTCCACTTCTTGAGAACCTTTAACCCTGGGATTTTGGAGAACAGTCCTTCCTTGATTTTCAGGGTTCAAGTTTTTACCCGTTCACATTACTACATATCAAGGAACTTCCAGGGCGGCTGACAGTCACTGATACTCTTGCTCCTACCTGGCCTGCATACTAGATTTGGAACTTTTTCCTTTCTTTATGGGTGCAGTAAGGTTGTGGTGGGATACTAGAACACTTTCTAAGGTGTCCCAGAGGCTTGGTTTCTAGTGTCAATCTCCCTTCAGTGAAGAGTAACTTTGCTCAGCTCCTTTATTTTTTTTTCTGGAATTAGGCTGAATCTGTAAGTAATAGCACTTAGAATATCAAAAAGTGACAACACAGGTAAAAATAATGAGAAATAAGAGTAAAAGAGAAACTACATTTACTCTATTTACACTGCAAGTAGATGTCAATTTCCATCTTCAAGTAGCTTTTTGCTTTCCTCTCAATAATGTAGTTGTCAGTGTTTCAAGTTTTGAGAATGTTTCTCTTCTCTTAATGTTATACCTTATATGCTAGGGTCACTCTTTTCAAAACTTCTAGGAGGGTTAGATGGATTTAACATTTTCCTTGAAACTAGCAGAAAACATGATCCAAGTGAATAAGTCAAGCTTTATAAAATTTATAAAAGGCTCATTCTATACTGAGAAGTTCTTTGTATACTTAACTGTTTGGTAAACAACCCTTTCCTTCAATGAGCTGTGAAATTCTAGCACCTCCCTTTTGTGGCTCTTTGATATTTTACAGCAAGGATTTATCTTTCAATCAACCTGAGAGACCATGTCAACCTTCAAATTAAAAAAAACCATACTGATCTATAAGCAATTAAATTATTTTTAGCCTATTGCTTCTTCTTAGTTGCTATCAGACATTGATTGTAGTGAGCCATTCTGTTGGGGCAATGGTTTTGGGGGTGAGTGATCCCCAGCTGCTTCACAATGACTCTCTCTCTCATACCTCTTTTTTAGTAGTACTTACATATCCCTTTCTGTAGAGCAGTGTTGGTAGAAATTTTCAATCTGACCTGCCATGTACACTCAAAAATTCTATCAATTATAAAAGAAAATGTAAAAATCCTTATGTGTTTCTTGGTTATAAAGTTAATACGACATTAAATATGTATCCATTTGTCTTAAAACAAATAACCTAGAGATAAGACTGAGTGCTTCCTGAAAAATTTTAGGCTTGCATCAAATATTTCATTGAAAATTAACTGAAAGAGTACAGGGCAAACTGCTTTTCCCTGCTTGTCTGAAGGAATTGTATCTAATGCCCTGATTGAAAAGGTCTTTAGGACAGGAGTATGATGTGTCTCTGCCACAAGACAAAGAAATGGAACAATGATCTATGCTAGAAATTCCCTTCTCTAGGGAGCAGCTGTAGCACATTGATTGGTGCTCTTGGGTATGAATCATTGCAAGTCACCATAGGTAAACTCAGGGTTTGATATTTGTTGGGATAAATTCATTATATAACTATCTTAAATTTATCTAGCCCTTTTAATAAAAAAGGGTATTCATGCTTTCTGAAAAGGATTTGCTGAATTGAAGAGTAAAAGACTGAATGTAAAAAAGAGGTTAGGAATGAGGAATTACGGTATGAACGAGCTCCAGAACTGATCTAATTTCCAGAGATAAACTGTGTTGATGCAGCTTTACTATCCATTTCCCAGTTACCCAGTGTAATTTTGTTAGTCCTAATATATTTTACTACTAAATCTAGCCATTCTTGACATTGATTTCAGTGCAATTTGTGTAATAGGTCAAGTGAAGTGGTGCTTATTGACTGCTGATTGTATATGTTTTTCCACCTGAAGTGATATTGTTAATTGATATGCTCTTTCATTCTCCTGAGATAATTTTTACTCTATTTGGATAACTGCTTAATGTTCCCCCTTTGTAAACTAGGTCTCTATCATGGCAAATATCAAAAATAGTTTTGAAATTGCAGACACAAATTCATCCCTTCAACAACAGAACACTAAAATAATTGGATTCAAACTAGTTTGTCAAACACAATTTTCCTTTGGTGTGAATATATGCTGTCTGCCCTGAACTAAATCACCCATTTCTAATCTTGTCCCATACCATTATTTCTAGTAATGTTCTTGCAAAAAAATTCTGGCTTACTCAAATGGCTTGAAGTTTTCTGAATAATTCTTTTTCTCCCAAAATATTATAGAATGTTCTACATCTATTACTAGGTGATTACAGGTCTTATGTTGCCAGACTCTTTATCTCAATTCTTGTAGAGCATAAGGTCTGATTCCGGCATTTTGCTTTCTCTTATGAAGTTTTGTCTTGTATTTCAAAGATTGCCTTCAGGAATTTTCTTATTAATTGTGCATATAGGGTTAGGGGTGTTACTTACCTTTCTGATTTCAGGGTTGCATGCCCAGCTTCCTTCAGCTCATGAGAGCAAATCGGCTGAAGTAACATATCAGAAAGAAACCCAAACATCATTTTATACAATAGCAATCTGATTTCTGCATTGGTAAACTAGCAGATAACATAAGGGTTTCCTCTTGCTCTTTTGAGAAGTCCTGTGTTGATCCCTCTACAATTACATGTATTTGGTTTAATTGATTCCCAATGTGTGTTTCTCCGTATTTAAGGTGCTCAAAATGGCTTTATGAAGACAACAACAAAGACTTCAAGAAATATTTCCCTTTCTTGAAATGTCATATTGGATGCACATCTTCTGAAATGAGGACTACTTTTTGTCATCCATCCAAGCAGACTCATTTCCAGCATTCCCCAGCAATGGTTGTTGCTTGGTTGTTTTGGAAATAAACTGACACAGACAGGCAAAAAAATCTCTCACTGTTTACCTCACTCAGTAGCAGGCATAGAAGGTAATTATCCACTTTAATTGAAAAAACCTGTGAATTGAAATCTCAAGATTACATAGTCAAAAATAAGATTTATTCAAAAGGTTAATCTGTAACCATGAATGTGCTCACTCCATTAGAGCTGCATAACTTGCAAAACTTGCTTTTAGATCCATGAGCTTTATCTGTAGTCTCAGCAAAATCTGGAAATTCTTCCCAGCACCCACTCCACAAAGGAGCCCCCTTTCTGGGTGCTAGTGTCCTGTATACAGTCCTCAGAGGGCACACAGCTGCCACCAGCCTGGTGAAAACTCAGGCCAGAGGAGTGGTAATTGGCACTCTAGAAGAGGGCTCTAAACCAAGGAGTAGTGTTTTTAATCTCTTGGCCTTAAGTAACTGTGCACACTGCTTGATTTCAGTTACCCTAAAGCAGTGCTGCAAATCCCAGAATCATAGAATGGTTAAAGTTGGAAGGCACCTAAAAGATCATCTGGTTTCAACTCCTCACCATGGATGGGGACCCCATTCTATAGGATATTCTATCCCCAAGTTTCCATTCTGTTGCAAGGCATATGTCAAGAATTGTACAGACTTGTTCTGTCAGTCCCCCTATATCCCTGCTCTGCTTTCCTTAGCCCAGCTCAGTACATGAGCCTACATACAGCATACACAAATGTAAGGGCTTCTCTATAGAAGTGGATTTGCACAGGTACAACTGGAAAACCCTCTGGATACCCGGGAATGTTATGATGAACTGTCAGACGAAATGAATCAAGCCCGATTTGCTAAACAACCCTTCCTGGTGTAAGTTAAGCAAAAAAGATACTTTTCAATTTGTGCTTAGTACATTTGACCTCAAAGTCAGTATCAGAATGATATCAGAATTTTGTATCAGAATGATATAAAATTGTTATAGTTTTTTTCCAGAGAATTTTCCAGAGAATTATTTGCCACATTAGTCAACTAGTGTCCTTTGTGAATCTGCTTAAAACCTCAGTATTGTTGAACAGAGAAAAACTTCCTCATCTTGAGATGTAACAAAAAAAATTCACATCCACTCCTTGCAGAAATCTCTATAATGCTACACAAGCTAATATGTCAATGTTTTGAAGATATGTTTCTTTGGCAGCATATTATACATGGAAATTATTTCTATTATGTCTTTCCTATGTGTCTGAAAACAGAAGCATATACTGTATCATATCATATCTATTTATCTGTCTATCTATATGTATATATATATATAAAAGCTTTCTAGAGATTATATTAATTTCATACGTCGAATTCAGGCTAAGCAAAATGTCAAACTTTGTTTACTAATTTCATACTTATCTTTTCTTTTAATATCCTGTTTTGGTTCTCTAGTTATAACACAGATGCACCTAAAGTTTGCTAGAAACATTTGCCATTAGCTTCTTCTAAAAAAAAAATTAAATTTGAGGATAATCCTACCTCCAGAGCTTATTCTGTTCCTGGCCATTGACTGTGACAGTGAAAGGCTCATCTGAAAGCAGTGGAGCATCCCATCTAAAAGCATAAAACATATTACATTTCATGAAAAAGCTAATTCAGATTGTTTAATTCTGGTAATATTGCCTCTGTCACCTTCAAAATCAAAATGTTCTTTCCTGTTATTATAAAGAAAACAACCAAATTGCTTAAAAACCCATTTGAATACACAGCTGCCTTATGTTGCATACTAATTTGATTAAAAATGCTTGTGCCTCACCAGCACTTTTTGCATAAAACACACTATGGGATATATGTGAATTTAACAAAGAAATATAAATATATTTTGACAATTTTTGATGACAGAGTGTGCTATAGTGTCCACAACACCCCTGGACCAAACAAAGATCTCAACACAGGGTTGGGAGATGTTAAACTGAATGTCTTGCCGTATTTGTTTGCTCAATGCTTTGGGCACTGTGCCAACCTCATTGTGAATAGCTGCATTAGTCAAGTGTATCCAAATTATTACAACACAGCGTCCATCCCAGTTATTGCTGTTGAAGCATTTTCTGAATCTTCTCATCTCTACAAGCATTTATTTGAGGGGAGAGATTTGTGTAAATTCAGGACAACTTTAATTTTAGACAGAAAATATTAACATTTTTACAAGTTGCTTGTTATTCCTAGAAAGAGTAATTAAGCAGTAATTGCACTACTTTTATTTACATACCTTGAACACCTTGCCTGAAAAGAGGAACTGCCATGAAAACAGAATGAAGGGAAGAGAAGCCAGAGAATTCATTGTTTTTTCACTTGATAAAAATAAGTATTGTTAATAGTCATATCACCTTCTTCTACCTTCACTATCTGCAGTTTAACTCTCTAATTTGCATCTAGATGAAGACGTCGCAATAAGTCTTTGTGGATTTCTGTTTGCCATGCTTTTACAAGGGAGATGGCAGACTGTATGTGTTTTAATCTTTTCTTTCCTTGAGGACATCCTCGCCCAGCACAGACATGTCCAGTCTTTCTCACCATAGCAACCCTTGAGCTAAGGTATGTCTGCAAGCGTCAAAACATGTGGGTTTCCACCTCTGCACTTCAGGACAGCTCAGGTTAAGGTGCCTGGATGGCTCCAAAACAACCAAACAATACCGAGCTTCGCAGCCCTCACTGGCTCACTTCTCCTCCCAGCTGCCCATTTGTTTTACTCTGCAATTTCCAGCTCAGTGTAGTGCTGGCCATAAGGAACAGTACTGACAGGAGGAAAGTGCTGGAACTGCGTGAAAGCTACATGTCATTCAAGAGATAAATTTGGATCTTTCCTGCTACATACGGCAGGGCTGGCAAGGCAAAGAATATCCCATCTCCTTGTTTTGGAACCAGTGTTTTCCTTATCTTACAGTGGGTGGCAGTAATTTTTTTTCTTTTTCTAGCCTTAGTGAAGGAAGATTTCAATCTGCCACATTAGTGTTGTGTCCTTAAGCTTTTATTCTGAACTCTAGGTCTATCAGTAGTCTGTATTTTGTTAAGCCCCTTGGTTGGGATTAAAAATTGTGGCCTCTTGTACCAGTGTATATGGCTAAATTTGTGGCAGCTGGCAGTTTTGCCTGGTGTACCTTATTTTCCAGGAAAGTATATATTATTGGACCATGAAAGGGTAAATGATCATCTGCTAAATTGGGTTAGAAGTGGGAAGTTGCAATACTTTGAAAATATTTGACATTATATTTAAAAGAAAAAAATCTCTACATTTTCTGCGAAATAAATTTTTAAGCCATTGGCTTTGAAACACTGATATTTTTCATCATACAGAAAACATATTCTGACACAGACAATATATTGCAAAAATGCATACAGAATACATTATATATTATATACATTATATATATATTACCTGCTTTATGTTCAAGCCAGTGTTTTCATGCACTGTACTAAGTCACAAGTAATTTAATAAAGAATAGAGACAATGAAAGTTTCAGAAATTATCAACATTTTATTAGAAAGCAAAAATATGTTTTGGAAATATTTTCATATTTAAAAAAAAGAAAACAAACAAAGATACAAGACAGCGAAAACTTGGAGGACTATTCCTTAGGTATAAAACTAAAATTTAAAATTTTCTTTCATTTATGGTAATAACTGTCAAACACCAATTTTTGTTGCTTTTAATAAATGCTGATTTCATGGTGAAAAATGCAAATAGCAAAATATTTTGGAAACTTAGCCACTCTCTTCTTTATCAACTTCAGAACAACGTGTTCAGAAAATATTTCCTCTTTGTCTCTCTTAGTTCAAAATTACAAGTTTTAATGCCAAACTGCCAAACACATGTTTTGTCAAGGGTAATGTAGTCCTGATTTTTCACACACAAACACAGTGCTGTCCATCAGCTGCAGAAGGGTGATGCATGTGTGCAGTTCTTCCACGTAACAGCAGTATGGTATTATCCTGCTATGAGTGAAGGATAGATGATTTCCCAGTCAGGTGTGGACACACCTGCAGTATGGATGGATTGACAGCATTTATGCAGATATGCAAACCATTTAACTAGAGGCATAACTGCCATGTCTTGTGGTGCTATTTGTAAGTCTATGCAGTCTTTTGAGTGCCACCATGATTTTTCTGTGCCTGCCTTAAATTACCTCACATTGAACACTCATACAGAGTAAAAGAATGCACAGTGACTTAATGACAGAGCAGCCGATGCATGGTAACCTTTTCACGTGTCAGAGCCCTCTGACAACTTGAGTTTTACATATGCTTTTGGATTTTTAACACTAAATCATCCATCTGCCCATGTTGCTACCCAGTAAAAAATTATGCTGTTGAATGATCAGAGACTACTTTTACTTTATTTGGGCAAGAATGGACATTTCTGAGAGTTTCTCAGATTGTTGTAAGACTGGGGAAAGAGTTTAATTTGGAGTTGTTGTATCATGAGGATATCTAAGGGTTGTTTTGCATTGGATAGTACTCTGGTGACGCCACCGATACATGAATTTTTGAAAACAATTGCTCATGTAACAAGAATTTTGTCTGTTTTAATAGAGCAACCTGAAATTCTATACTTGTATGCTCTCTTAGCTCTTTAAATATAGTTTACTTCTCTCCTGGCTGGTTTAGTACTACCAGGGTTTGTCTATAGTCAGAAATGCTGGAGTAACTAAGGCAGCCACAACTTTTTTAGGTCTCTGAAGCACTCATGGTGCACATACTCCCCAGTGGCAGTGCGTATGTACCCAAATATACGAGTACCATATATGGTATACATATACATTTGGGTAAATACACTGGATTTACCCAAATGTGCAGGGAAGGCAGGTGGAAATGACAGCCTTAGGATCAGAGAGCAGGTCTGAGAGACACACGCAGAATGCAGATAACCAGATTTCTCTCATGTTAACATTTTGACATTCATCAATGAGCTTGACATTCCTTTCTACCATTTGGAAAATGCTATACCCACCAGATATTTCAAATTGCATTTTTTCTTTTATGGGGAAAAACAAAGGCTTAGGATAATTGATTTCTCCCTGTTGCCGTGTGGAGCATCCTGTGAAAGGGATTATCTTTGGTTTCTTTAGTCAATATTTTTTGAACGTATTTTCTTCACAAAAAGGAGATGTTGTGAAGAGCAGTGACCACAAAGAAAGATATAAGACTGTATCTCCTTGCAAAATTATTTAATCTGTTACTCTTCTGACATACCTATAGAGGAACACATAGGAGCATGAAAGGGAGTTAAAGGTACTAAATCAATGTACATGAGACAAAACATGTTCCTCTTTCCTTCCTCATACATTTTCTTCTATTTAGATGCAAGGTGATCAAAGTATAGCAGACAAGCCATTAAGAGAATTTCTATGGTACTTGAAAGATCTTTAGCTACTTGGAACCTCTGTGGGGAACCCAGATTCCTGCAGTCATAATTTCTTTCCAGAATAAATGAAAGACAGTCCTAGTGCAGAATTATAGCTAGAATGCTGTAATTTTCAAAAGAATTGCCAATGATCATGGAAAGTACTCTCAGCCACTGAATAGTGACTGACAATCAGTTCAGTGAAGTCCAGCTGCTGCTTTGAGCCTGGTATTGGAACATGCACTCTGGGACACTGGGGCAGCTACCCTGCAAGGGTATTTTATTAAATTAACAGTAGTGAATGGTGCATAAAATTGTCACTAGGATGAATTTATTATGGAATAATTTTATTCTCACATTATTCTGTATGGGGTGCTACCCCAACAGAGTTGCCAATTCAGTAGTATGCCTGAAGCCAGGGGTTCTATCAGCAGTGTGTCAAAGGGTGCCTGGCTCTCATTCATATATAATTTACCCTTATTACATGAGATTTTTCTATTTTTCTGCACTAACAGTTGTATATTTTCTAATGAAGGTTTAAATCAACTGGGAACCAGGGTATAAATAGAGTTTCGGTATTTTGTGCCAAATATGGATTGTTTGTCTTCCTGTTAGTTATGGATTGTGAGTGTATTATTGCTGAAGGAAAATTTGGGGGGTTTTATTTTTGTTTCATGTATTTATTTACCATTTAATATAAATTACAGAAGCTTTTCAACTGTTCAAAATTAATTATATCATTAGAAAAAATGTCTGAGATTATTAACAAAAACACATGAGCCTATCTAGCCTGCACAGGTCAGCTTTGTGCTTATTGAACTTGTGAAGGTAACTCTGACAGTATTTTGGTATTTAGCATTTACTAGCTAAATCTAGATAAAAGCTACATAGGTGCAAGATTCCATAATGATGTCATCTTTGACAGGCAATATTGCTCACAAAGTTTTGAAATTTCTCCAAAATTTATTAGCTTTACTTGCATCTGCTGTATCTGCAATGTCCATTTTGTCTGACTACAAAGTCCTGTGTTGCTCGTGAAATATTTTTAGCAAGGCCTTGTTGGTTGTATAATTGAGGACTTTTCAGTTTTTCAGGATCTATACACTTGAGTTCCTATTTTGAAATGTCTCTGGAAAAGCTGTAGGTGAATTTTATGTGTTTCCCAGCCTTCTGGGGAAAGGCAGTTGGCTGTGGTTGTTGCATACAATGATGGAGTGCTCGATGTATGTCCTCCTTGCTACACTCACTGCAGCATTCCAGGTTTATGTTCCCATAGTCAAGTTGTGGTACATATTTGGGTCTGACTGTTACAGACTTTGTTCCTGACTCATGGTGAAGGTAGCTTCCTGCTTGTACTGCTGGCTGTTGAAGTATCCTGAGATTACATCAAATTAGCATTTCTATAATGTACCTTTCACTGTTATTTATCTATTGTCCATTTTTTTTCAGGATCTTATAAAAGAGCAACTCATGGATTCTTTTCTTTTTCTGGGCTTTTGATCCTTGCAGCTCCTCATTTATAAAAGCTGTGATTACCAGTGCTTTTGTTTTAAAGTTGTCAAAAGATAACCTTTTTTTTTTTTTGTCCCTTCGAAGTTCTGGCAGATCAGCCTGTTAAGACAACAGTGAGGTTCTGTCTCTTTTGTTCTGTGATCTTCTTAAATTGTGTCACCCTAATTAGAATTATAAAGGAGCTGTTCCAATGCCTACAAAACCCCATCTTCTTCAACATTTTCCAAACAAACAAAAAAACCCACTGCTACAGAACTGCTCCCCAAATATAGATCTTTACCTTACCCTTTAATCACTATATTATTCTCCTAAACATGCCCACCAATCCATGCATAAACACGTCAATAATATTAAGATGGCTGCCTCCTGAAAGTGTTACCATTATCAAAAGGGTGTGAGAATGAGATCAGAAAGAAAAGTACATCTGTAAAAAGTATTCTGAATGAAATAAATATTTAAAGAAGCTGAGTATACCTGCATAAGAAGTCCTATCCTTTGAAAAATGGCAGGGTTGCAAAATTGAATTTTTCATAGGGCTTTATTTGGAAGGTTTGACAAAGACGTGTTCTTTGAGCCTAGGACAGTATTTCTACTCATCTTGAATTGGATAAAACCAGTTTGGAACTGGGACTTCAGCATCTGTTTCAAAAAATCTGGGGTATTCTAAGGCCCCACTACTGAATGTGTATGGCTGGATTTTTATCATTCTCTTCATTCGAAGCTCTACTGGTAACTTTGCAGTGTGTGAAAATATCAATGCCTGCTCTGAAGTAATGCAGAGGAGAGAACCTGAGCTTTGATTTTTGCCCCTTGGATGAGTGCCATAGCCAGCTTCTTGCTGACTTATGGCACAAGTGAACCCTTCTGTTAACCTTAATCCCTCGTTTTTCACGTGTCACCTTGATATGAAACAGGAGAATGTTTAAAATTGGGAATAAGCATGTGGCACAGGAGAGTTCTTTCCTGCACATCCCTAATGCTGAGTTTTACTTACAAAGGCCATGCTTTTTAAAATGTAAATATTATTATATTTTTTCTGTCTCTGTCAGTATACTTTTAGCTGAAATTGACAATTAAAAAGCTCATCAGTAGCTCTGCAAGCCAAACATTAAAGTTTAAATGCTGAAGAGTATTCATCAATGCAACTATTTTTCTGAGGTAATAAATATAATTTAAAGGAATATATTCGATTGAAGGCTATCATACTGTGTTACCATCAATTTTTATATGGTGAAAGAGATTAAATGAATACTTGCTAATGCATTATTGGTATGTGAAGAACAAGAAGAAACAAATTACACACATTTTCTCACTTAATTATTGTGCTAGACACATTGTCATATCATTGACCTATTTGGTCATGCCCAAGTTAATCATGCCTGAACTTTTCCCAGTGGGAAATAAGCTTCTTCACTTCCTGTCTTGCAGGAACATCAACTAAAACTCAGTCACATGTGCCCATAGCCTGATCACTGCAGCCCACCGTATCCGTCATCTCCAGCAGTGAAACCGCGGTCTGCAGTGTGCCCGTGAGAGTCGGTGTCAGAAACCCATCGCTTCCCATGTGCCTCTGTTCAACTCTGTTCAATCACCTTCTACACTAAATTATACCGATCTCCACTTGTTGGTTTTTTTTCCTTGTTGTTGTTGTTGTTGTTTTGTTTTAGTTTTTTGTTGTTGTTGTTGTTCTGCTATTGTTTTTGCAGGGAACTGTTTTGTCACACTGAAATAGAGTTTATGTGCAGTGACAGCCTAATAAGCCAGCAACTTTAGTCGCTTATTAAAGTCAAGCATGTGTCTTTGTTTCATGTTGCTAATGATGTGGAACCGTGGAGGCCCGAGTATATTTCGTCTGGACGGTGTGGGAGCGAATGCTGAGAGCTCATTACTTGGCTCCCCATTGGAATCCTGCAGGCTTCTGCTCATTGAGGAGACTGTGGGGGCTTTGACAGAATTATTATACTGAATATTTTTAGACTCATTAACTATATCACCAAAGCAAAACATCTCTTCCTTAGATGCAAATGGCTGCAGCTACTGTGGCTTTGCTTTACTTATTACAGAAAAAAGGATGAAGCTTGAAAACAACTTAGGGGAAGGATTTTCATGCCTGAATGTTTGAATTTGTAACTTATATTGGCAATGTGTAAGCCTTTTTTACCACATTTAAGCCACTCATGTCTAAGTGCCATTTAAAAATGCATATATTCAGTCTCATGTAGTAAGTGGTGCTCAGTCCTTTACATTTAAAAAGCGCTATTGAAGTACACGGCAAAACAGGAGCTTTTGAAATCCCACTTTCTATTCCAAGGTGAAAAGATTTAAATGTTAAAAAATTGTGTTAAACTAATTATAGATAATTCAGTTAAGCCTTCAAAGGTAAAGAAATTCAGAGTTAAGGCTAAAAATTCTGACTTTCCTTTAACCTAAGTGCTGGAACATATGCACTGAGCAGTATGAAAAATCACACACTTCTCCAGGCCATACAATTCCTAACCAAAACAGAGTGATTTAAAGATGAAGAGTGAGACAAAATTTTTAGCCCAAGACTGAATTTCCTTGCTGTGATGGGTTTAAGTTGGCTCTTAATGTTACTTTATTGTAGCTTTTTGAGGTTTAATTGAGACTTAAGATGTACTTGAAGAAAAATATGAATACCTTAAAATTAATTCTTCAGAGCAAAGGACAGAAAATTGCATTTATGGCTCCATTTGTTGGAAAAGTGAGGTTGGCTGTGAACTGTACATTATTTCACCTTCTATAAAATGATATTTTGATTTCTTGATGGGGACCTTCTCTATATGTTGTGTACAACTTTGTCCCCTCTAAATTATCAGCTTGAGTATTTGCCCAAGTGCATGCATATTCAAAAAACACTACAGACAAGAGGTTTTTTTCTCATAATGTGTGCAAGTATTCATTAGGATTTTATTCTCTAAAATTATTGTAGGTTAAAAACCAACTATTTTGATTCCTAGGCAGAAAGACATTCCTTTTTTTTGTGGTTCATTTCCAACTGTAGTATTCTCTGACAATGGTGACACCGTCTTTATACATCAAGAAGTTCTTCTTTCTATGACTGCCAGGGACTCTGGAGGGAATACTTCATATCTGAAACATGTTTCCCTTTGGGATTTCACCATCAGAATAACAGTTCTGATCAGTGGCCCATTAGAAAAAAGGGTTTTTTCTTTTTTTTTTTTCCCTGAAGCCATGAAAAGGAATAGTTAAAAATCTGATAGAAAGAAAATTATACAGAATTGAAGTTAATTTTTGTGCACATAGGAACTTCATGCTGTCCCTCAAGCAGTAATTTCTTAAAGGTGCAAGGGGAGTTCTGAAGTTAAGCTCTGAGAGAGTGCAACCACAGGCAGTGTGGGTGCAGTTTGTCTTTTGAGACGTTGCAGTTCCTGTTCTTATGTGTTTGTAGCACAATGCTATTTAATTTAGGTGTTGGGCAAAGCTTTTGAACTCCAGTGCCCCAGGCATGGTTCCTAAACCTTTATATTTAAGCACCTAGGTAATAGTAGCCCAAGTTATTTGCTGGTAAAAACAAGCCTTTCTGAAAGACTAGATTACTAATATGGGTCCCAGTAAGGAAGCCAACTATAAATCCAGTGGCCATGGTTGTTCAGTAAATACTTTACTCTTCCTTAAAGCTGCACAGAACTTTTCAAATTCAAGTATAAATACTCTGTTGGGAAAATTCTCACCTGCAGAACTGGTTCACAGTTCAGTGATTTCAGATGTTTTGTAGTAAAACCAGCCTGAAAGCAACACACCTGTCTAGGTATACGTAGAAGATCCACAGGAAACAGAACAGACTTGAGCTGTAGGCATGCAAATACAATTGTTCCATTTCCTACAGGCAGCATGAGAATCAGATTAGTAAATGTACTAGTACTTTAAATAGATGTTAACTATCAGTTATTGTATTTACATTCTTATTTACAGTCTTACATTTAGCCAAAATAAAAATCATGGTACAATTCTACCTTTAATTTTATTATTTTAGCTATTTTAATGCCTGTGGAGCTGTCTCTTTTCAGTTTTGGGGAGAAAATGTATCATTAGGTAGTTTGGATTTTTTGGTTGTGGCAGTTTTTTGTTTGTGTTTGATTTTGGTTTGGCTTGGGGTTTTGTTGTTGTTGTTGTTGTTGTTGGGATTGGCTTTCGTGGGTTTTTTTTGGTTTTTTATTTGTTTCATTTGGTTTGGTTTTGGTTTATTTTGTTTTGTTTTTACCTAAAAAGCTATGCCCTGCAGTGAAAAGCCACTCTGCTAGGGAGTGTGAATTAGGAGAGTCTTAAACTCTTATTAAGATGCATTCTTGAACTACACAATAAATATTTATCAGAATGTATGATAAAATTAAATATTTATTCTACATTCCAGTGACTGTATTTCACTGAGTTCTGTATTATAAATCTTTTTAGTCCAATGACATACAAATTTTTTGTTATCAACCCTTTAGGTATTGTGTAGATCCCAAAACCTGGCTTTCCTAGAGTATTGACCAAGTTCAAAGCTTTGTACCTATAGGGGTTTCAGTATGTATTTTAAATTTCTGTATTTCTTTACTATCTATAGCAAGATGACTTTGCAGTTAAATTTCATTTTTCTATTGCCTAGCCTCCATTCAGGATAAGACTTTAAGTGGTTGCCTTATGTGAGATAGTTATGGCACCAAACAGGTAATTTCCTTTTTGATTTTGACTTCTGTTGGATTTATTTTATGTAAATGTTTCATGTTATCAGAAAAATAAATAGCAATATTTTTTTCTATCTAGTAGATATGATTGACCTTAGAAAGAGTCAGGTTTAAGGAGTGTTTAAACTTTTGAATGAAATACTTAAAGGTATGTTAAAGAAAAGTGATCGCAGTAAGGTTTTATGTGTTGGGTTTTTTAAAAAAACAACTTGTAAAGCTAAATATATTTATATACTCTTTATTGCTTTTCCAAACTCTGAAGTAGTATAAATTTATAACTTTAAATATAATAAGTTAATAAATTAAATTTATAACTTTAATTTGAAAAAGAAATAACTTTTTTTTCATCTAGGATATGGTTATTCTGTCTGTGCTCACATTAAGTGGCTTGTTCTGTGCTCTCTAATCCTGCTCTCCTGATCTTTCAAATTGGGAAGCTTTTGAAGTGCAATGTTTCTCTCCTTCCTTATGTGCCCAAATTTTCTTCCAAAAGAAAGCAAGAACCATGTGATGTGTGCAGGTCTTTGCTTTCTTTTCCTTTTTGCAGGAAGAGAAAACTGATTAAGATGAACTATATTTATTGTTACTTCTGCTGTTAGAAGCTGAATCTGTGTCCTGAAAAGCAGAAGAAAAACAGACATAGAAAAAAATCACCAAATCCAAAAAGTTCAGCTTCTGACATTTATGCTTTCCATTTTTTAGCATTGGCTGCAACAAAGATTGACAGCATTGCTTTTAAGGCACTTCATACATTAAAAAAGGCCAGGAAAATGAGACCATGGAGACTTCTTGGGCTCAAGCCCAAATGGTACTTTTTCTTGGTTTCTGCCATGCCAAGGTGACTTTGTCAGTTCCACTGGCTTGCCCACCCTACACAGCACTTAACCATTCATTTCTGTCCTCTGGATCCTATCAGGGGCCTTCTGGCCTTAACTGGTGGTTAATACTGCACATGTCCGTATTTCAGTTTCATGTAGATCCACCAGAGTAGATTTTTAGAAAAGGTGAAGTTAGGTATAGTATGCCACGAGCTGTGGCACAAGAGTAGTCCAGGGAGAAGCTGAAGTTCTTCATTATGAAGTTCTTCATTCCTTCATAAAGGGAGAAATGGAAGAACATGGAAGAAGATGGGCCACTCTGTTTTCAGAGGCTGAGAAGGAATTAACGACGCCTAAATATCAGCTGTCATGTGTTCTCAACAACATCTATGAAAATCTTTGGGGTAGTGTTTCACTCCTTTTAGCTCTGTTTCACATGGAAAATTGTTGCACTCTGCAGAAATAGTCTCCCTCAGAAATACCCTATTTCACTTCACACATTGATCTGTTCACAATGTGAGTCCACTCATTTCTTTGAAATAGATATGAAAAAGACTATGAACCATATAAATAAGGCTGTGTCATAATGCATAGGGTCCTAAATTAACATTGCAAAAGCAACTGTAAGTCTGGCATTTCCTAACTTTGGAACATTTTTCTTTCCTTTTTATTATCCTTTTAAGGTAATTGTGTGTGATTATAAAGGCATTAACTAGATTCCTTTTTGCATCTTTCATTTATCTGGTAATCAAGAACATAATCCTGAATCTATTTGTGTAATTGTGGCTGTTAAGAATCTTGGAAATCAAGGTAGGTGGAACCTGCCAACTTAACTCATGGTTACTAAAGTCACTGACTCAGGTCATTAATGGTTTAAGTGTCTCCTCATTAAAATAGTTTAACCAAAGATGTGCTTTCTGTCTTATTACTGCCACCAGCTTTTACCTAGGAAAACTGTTGTTTGAAAGGATATATAGAAATCACATTTCAAAGATGAATTATAAACCCCAAAGTTCTTGATAAACATAGTGAAAATCAGTCTGAAGCTAATACACTAGAGAAGGCCTCTTTATTTTCATATGCACTTGAATTTACATCAGTTCTGGAGAATTTTTTATCAGTTAGGAAAAGCTCACTATACAGTCATACTCCTTGCTAAGAAGAAAAAAGTATGTAGAGACCAATTTTAAGACTAAGTCCATGAAATACATACATTTTTGGAGGCAGTATTCAATCATTTTTTTCCTGATCTATTCTCTTTAATGCCTTCTATTTAAAATATTTGTTTTGTAAATATAATACCTGTCTATTAAAGACTGATATTGGTGCATATATAAAGCCTTTTTGATGAGGAAAAAAAAAAGCTGATTTTAAGAAACACACCTAAGTAATAAAAACAAAAAAGTGAAAATCTGTCAGCAACATTAATGAAACAAAGAACAAGGTGACTATTTAACATCTTGTGTTCAATAATTTCTCAGTGACAGAAACTGAATTTTCAGTGCTACCCTGCTCAGAGTTTGAAAGAGATGCCAGAGGTCTTGCTCCAGAGGTCTGTGTCCCCAGCACAGTTCCTCCAGGCAGACTGCCATCGGTCTGGGCAGCATGACCGTGCCTGTGTGGTCCCCAAATAGAGGCTGTGGTCTCTGTCCTGCAGCAGGGCCTCTGGTGGCTGATAGCAGAGCCAGGTGCTTGACACCCAGAGGTCCTGAGGTGTTGCCCAAAAACTGGGGCACAGGTCCTGAGCCCTTGTGCCACTGGGGCCAAGGATGTCAATGTTTTAAAAGTCGGCAATTTCAGGGCAGTCAGCCTTGTCAGTGTTAATAGGCTCCCTGTTGTGGTGCTCAGGGATGAGGCATGGATCTATCTGGGCTAGAGCCTGGCCTCCTAGGATTTTCAGTTTCTTTGCTGGAGTATAAAATTTACAAATCCTAGGGGCCATTGCAGATGCAGAGCAAATTTGAATTAAATTGCTATTAATTCTACTAACATTGCTGCTTTTGGGGTTTTTTCTCATAAATTGAAAATATGGCTGTTGTCTTTGATGCCACTCTGTGAGTCTTTGCCCCTCAAAGCAGAGTGTAAAAAATAAAAGGTTGAGCTGTGCTTGTTTCAGGTTCTGTCTGTCCTCTAGAGCAAGGACACACCCAGCTCTGATTTGTGGGTGCACATCCTGGCTATTTCCCCATGCAGCAGCAGGCCAAGACCCACATGCACATCACTTGTATGAGGGTTCTGAATTTCACTGTGCTGTAAATGGCTACACGAAGAAGGGAAGGAAAATGTGTTGTGTTTCTATGGGTCCTCCAGATGAGGGGAACAGGGAGTGCTGCAAAGCACGGATAGCCTGAAGTTGAAAAATGAGCAGGTGAATCTTGCTATTGCTAATCCAAGAAACTGAAATGCCAACAATTAATACTTCTTTTTTATCTTAAGAAATGGTGAAGTAACTGGAAACTTCTTAATATATCAGGAAATTAAGACTTATTTAGATTTTGCATTGAATTTTTTCAGTGACAAGCAGAATATGGTCCTGTGATTGAAGTTTTTATCAGGGACTGTATCAGAGATCTTATCTTACCGCAAGATGAAGTGCTGCTTTATCTTTATGAAATATAATAAATGATTTACAATGACACTACAATCTAATTTATGGCTGCCAAAATCTGCAGCGTTGAAATCAAACGTTGTTGAGAAGGAAAAGTGAGGGAAATATGATACACAGATGGAAACAACAGAATTCAGCTTGAGTAAAAGTCAAGAAGTAAAAGCATGGAGAACTGTTAAAGAACTTTTTTAGCAATGAGAAGACTTAATAAAGAGAAAACAGTGAAATACACAAATGAGTCTCTCCTTGGCTAAAAATAGAGCCCTGTTCAAGCCTACACTGTTGCAGTTGACTCCGTGCTAGTTACCAGCACAGTATATCATTATTAGCCATCTTGTATGGTCCATGTCCATTTGAATGGAGCAGGATAATGAGAAGCAAAACCACCTTCCCCCCATGCCTCCATCTTTCCCAGCTCCTCCTCCTCCACACCAGTAGCACAGACAGGGAACGGGGGTTGCGGTCAGTTTGTCACTGCTCAGGGAGAGGAATCCTTCCCTTGCTCCAGTGTGGGGCCCTTCACACAGGAGACAATTCCTCGTGAACTTCTCCAACATGAGTCCATCCCAAGGGCAACAGTTTTCCACTAACTGCTCCAACATGGGTCACTTTTTACATGGGGTGCAGTCATTCAGGCACAGCTTGCCCCAGAGTGGGTCCCCCACAAGATCCCAAGTCCTGTCAAGAAACCTGCTCCAGCATGGGCTCCTCTCTCCACAGGTCTGCAGATTCCTGCCAGGAGCCTGCTCCAGAACAGGCCTCCTGCAGGTTCATAGCTTCCTCTCAGGCTCCCGCCTGCTCTGGCTTGGGTTCCTCCATGGGCTGCAGGGGCACAGCCGCATCACCGCGGTCTGCACCATGGGCTGCAGGGCAACCTCACCTCCACCTTCTGGAGCACCTTCTCCCCCTTCTTCTGCACTGACCCTGGTGTATGCAGGGTTGTTCCCCTCACTCCTCTCTTCTCTGGCAGTTCCATTGAACATGGGGAAACCTCTCATAGAAGCTGCCCCTACCAAAACTTTTGACCAAAACTTGGCCATGCAGACCCAACACAACAAGCAGACACTAGAAGAGACATGGAATACACTTTGAAATTCAAACTGCAAATGCTATAACAAACTACTTTTTTACTTGACTGAGGTCTCTATAATTTGAAGGCTGGAAGGTGTTGTACAGAAGAGCAGGTAGAACAACATGAATGAAGAAACAAACATTTTGTTTGTTGGTTTGCTCAAACTCTTCAAAAACTTAACACAAATAATGTAGTTGTTTTTTGTCAATAGTATTTTTCCCATATTTAGTCTGGGATTTTTAGGAAATATTAAAGTGGAAATATTGTAGATTGAAATAGACCTGCAAGGTAAAGAATTCTAATCCCTGCCTCCTCCGAGGCATGCTTATTTCTTGTCCTTCTGGTCTTTGTTCTTAATTTTTTTCATCTTCCTTCTTTTCAGAACTTTAAGAAGGACGTACAATGGAACAATGTTTTTGGAATACTTTTCAAACTTCTCCTTTACATTAGGTCCTAACCTACATCACACTTGTGGTGTTTCTTATAATGTAATCCCTTGGTATGAATGACTTAGAATAGCCAGTGAGGGAATTAATTACTGACAGTGTATGACTTCATTTAGCCTTTTCCTTCTGCTCACATGGTGCTTCCTGCAGAAATGTGGCTGAATGCCTAAGCCCTTCTGAGGACAAAGTGTTCTGGCAAATATTTTATTCCAATTATCTTGATGGCTAGTTAATATAATACATATTATGACAGGCTGAAGCTAAATATCTAACTAATCATAAATTATATTCTATGAACACCATTTTGATTTCTACCTTCCCTGTAATATTAATTTTTACAATACAATACCCATCCTCTCTGAAGACAGGTGCATAATAGGGGTGGGAAATTACAGGACTGCCTGTCTGAGTGCTATGTTCTCAGGTCAGGGAATTAAGTAACTCTTTAGGGGCCTCTGTGAGAATACAACCAAGAATCACACACAATAAATTACTGTACCAAGAAGCTGATGTGTAGATGTGGTGGGTATTGGAAACTGAGTCTTTGTAAATTTCAAAAGATTCTTATGTTTACTAAGCAAGAAGAATGTTCTGTCACTTTATATTTACCTCTGAGGTGAGCAAGAAGGAAAACAATTGTTTAGCCTAAAGATGTAAATTTGAGCTAGACTCTACTCTAGAAGTCAGGAAGGGGGGGCCTAGGATGAAGAATTTTCCTATGATTTATGAAATCTAATCGCTGGTTGTAGATAAGGAAAGAAAAGGGTGTTTGATTAGACAAAGGATGTCAAATTCAAATTAGTTGATCACTTAGACTTCAGTTTATGACTCTCAAGATATCCCTTTTTCCATCACAGCATAGGTCCTAACCTGACCCACTGTAATATCTTGTAGCCACCTATGTTTTCCCCTACTTGTTGCAGTTGGACCCCCTTCATCCTTCACAATCCCTTCCTAATCCCTTCCTGCCCATTAATTCTTATTATTTATTAATTCAATGCTTATTGTTTATGAAGAGCATGTGTTTATTTGGCTCTTCCAAGACAATTCAAAAAGGAATCTCTGTATACTCTTGGCTGTGAAGGCTATACATAGTCTGCAAAGGAGAAGGGGATTAGGGATCCAGCTTGATCTGCTCCTTAGCACTCCATGCTGCATATTTATGGTACTGGTACATGGTGCTGGTTTGACTTGTGCTGGTCAGTACTTTCTGAGAGAAAGCCTAACACAATGTGAGGAGCAACATGCATCAGGCTCTGCTTCAAGCAGAGAATGTGAGCAGGACAGCACCAGCTTTAGTTCCCTCAACACAATACAGTTCTCCACCACTATCCCAAGAGGTCTTGACATGTCCTAGGGTATGCAATGCCTAGTATATGTTTCATCTTCATAGGCTGAAGCTCAAAGTTTACGTTAATTCAGTCATTCTAATGTTAACCCCACTGCCCTCTAAAATACTGTGTGTGTCTTAGGGCAGTGAAGGCATCACACAAGGCTGAGAAGTGCCAGTGGACTACACAGTGTTGGCAAAACCTGCCTGTGCCTCTCAGCTGCCACAGAGTGGTTCCTGGCTGTGTTTATTTAACGATAGGAAAGTAGCCCCAGGGGCTGAGAAACAATGTGCATCTCTAAGATGCAGTCAGCCATCAGCACAAAGGTAACATCTGGCAAGAAGTTATGCACATCTTAATTGGCCAGCTGTTCTCCTGATTGATTCATTGCCTTTTAGGAGGTGCACTTACCTCTCTGTACTCAAGTTGGCCCTACAGAATCCCCAGCCCCTGGGCTGCTTTTTCTGGCTAGGTGGTGTGTTGTGCAAATGCACATGGGAGATCCCTGTGAAACTGAAGGCTGTGTCATCCTTAAATTAGCTATCCAGAAGTCAATTTTCTGTCATGGATAAAGGGATGCTGGTGGGGATTCAGCCAAGCAGCCAGGGACATGTGCAGCTGCAGAGTGGCCCACTGTATGATCTGGGTTATTGCAGTGCATGGTTCTGCTGCACAAAACCTAAGTATAGGTTGATGACTGACATCACTACCAGGTGCCAAGGGCCCAGAAACACAAAGAGAATGGCAGTACTCTGTGGTGACAACAGACTCACTTCAGGCCAGGGAGCAAGATGGGCTTGATTTATGATCCATGAATTTTCATGAAGTTATAAGGGATAACTAATAAATGTATGTGTCACCAAGAAAAAGATAAAATGTGTTCTTTTGAATTTCATTTTACTGTTCTGCAATGATCAGGAATGCAGTTGCTTCCAATTCACTTTATATGAATTGGAAGCAACAGCTGAATATAAATGTTTATCACCATAATATTTGATGTGCCTTAGTCAAGAAAGGCAGGGTGCTCTCTCTATTCTGCTAGATCTACAAATGAAGGACATTTTGATAATTAATCTTAGTGTGTTTAAAAGGTAGAAAAGAAGGCAAAAATTCACTATTCAAAAAATTCACCAAACTTAGACCTCACCATGAATTGTTTGGGGAAGCAGTGTAATCTATTCCTACTAAAGTTTATTTACTAGTTTAAGTTTTAAAATTATAAGTGTATGAAAAAAAATTGTCAACAACACCACATGCCAAAAGAGCCCTAGTTTACTTTTTGAAAGATATGTTAACAATTATACTCCAAAAATCCTTTAGGAGGGGACAGAGGATGAGATATGGTATTTTATTGTGCAATTTCTGCAGAGTAAGCAGCAGAATCTGTAAAAGGAATGACTAGGGATTATGGCTGCTTTAACAGAAGAAATTAATGGCAAGGTCAGAAATTTCTTTGGAGCAATCTTCTTTACTTGCAGTGTTCTGACACTTCAGCTTCTGCTCTCTGGAATGTTCCTCTAATGGCTTTGTGCAAATACCAAACAAAAGTTGGAAAAAGTTCTAGGCATCTGCAGGTCAGAGTTTAGCAGGCAAGAAAAAAATGAAAGAATTCTGAAAAATAAAACCTTTGGTTTGGAGCAAGTGAAATTATCTGCACCTTTTCGAGATGTTTCCACTCATTGCTTCAGGCTCCTGGGGATAAAATTACAGTATTTGATCCTAAGTGTTACTAATTGATATAAAGAGATGGTAAGTACAGATATATTTTCCTTCTCCAGCAGCAGAAACTGGTAAGTAGAGAAATCTTTGAGGAAAGAATAACCTCATATTCTATATCTACTCAGTATCAAACTCTAGGCTACATTTTTAGAAATACTGTATAGAAAGAACACTTTTAGTCTTGATACTGGCATTTCAGTAGCAGCCACAATGAAAATAAAGAAACTCAGATCTTACTCTATTGTCTAGCTTCTTCATTTTTCCCAACAGCAAAGGCCACAACACCACTCTTATATTCTTCTTATTCTAAAAAAAAAAAAAAGTCTTTTCTGCATTCACCAATATTTTAGTAGAAGATTGTACTCTGATTTTTCAGACTTTTCTTAGTTTGTTTTTCAGTGGATCTTGAAATACAATTTTCCTTTTTTAAAATGCAATACTGCTAATCTGCTTACTAAAGCATTAACAGCCAGAATAAGGTCAAAAAAACAAGTGCATCTTTTCATGTATACTTGCACATCAGCTGAGATTTGTTTTTTTCATGAGGCTTTCACTCATTTTTAAAGTATATCCAGCCTGTTGACAAAAGAGCTTTATTTAAATGAACTATGTAATCTTTACCAGCAGTCTGTGGAGCAGATTTGACAATAAAGAAATATCTCATTACCTAGGAGCTTTGTATATTGCACAGGTGTAACCTGGTAGTGGAATAGTATAAAAAGATAAATATTAACTGGATTTTGCTAATAAAGCTACCATTCTTACAGTGCCAAAACCTGTAGAGTTGTTGTAATTGCCGTTGTTTGAGTTGTAACAATGAATGGAACTGATAAGGCTTATGTAATTTACATAGAATTTAGCATTCACAGTGCACTGTTGAATTAATATGATACACATATTGGATCCTCTGATATCAGATTAGCATCGTAGGAAATAGAGAAGGTGTAGATTTGGAAGCGTCTTATTAGTCTCTGTTCAACATGTAACTCTAACTTGCCTAGATCTGAAAACCATAGTAGGCTGCTACTGACAGCAGTGAGTAGTAGCTAGTGCTTGTTCTGTTAGTTGCATTTTGGTCTGCTACATTTTGCAATAAACTGATGTCTCAAGAGGCACTACTGCAGAATTACAGAATGATGTTATGTGCAATCCAGAAGGTCAGTTATATCAGTGTCAATCAGGAGTGGAATTAAAAGGGTTATAGTCACAGCATGTAAAACAGAGTTGTGTTTTAATAAAACAATTCAGCAAAATAATCCTAGTTTCCTGCACTGTCAATGCCATAAAATAATATGGGTTTAGTTGCTTAACATAGCATCAGTGGCCTAAAAATCTATCCCTGGAAACATTAATGTCAGCTACACACCTTTTTCATGGCACACTATGATTCCAAATCCCACTGCTCCTTTCCATTGAACCTGCAATTCGCAATTATCTCTGAAATTTAAAGATTTAAATCAGATTCCCAAAACAACCACCAACAAAAAATTATTTTCTTTTGCAGGAGAGACAGGATTTTTTTTTTTTTTTGAATAATCCAATGAGTTTAAATATTGTAACCTGGATATATCCTACTGGATAATATTTTTCTCTGCGATAATGATCTTTGCTTTCTGTTTTGACATTTTTTAGCTGCTGGATTGCTGTATTTATTGCTGACATCTCAATTGGTTATTGTTATTATTAAATGGCTTAGGTTCATAATATTTCATCAAAATATTGTATTGATAGTGGGCTGAGTCTAGTGAGACTTCTTGGAAGTGCTCTGCCCATCTGTTTCTCTCATTTGCCTCAGCTACATGTATTTTTCAACTCTTTCTGATGCTTAGTCCATTTCTTCATTTTAATATCCACAAATGGTTTTAATCACTTGGTAAGAAGCTCTATATACCTACTGTAATTGCATCATTTCCAGCTACTCATTCTTTTAAATGTTTAAATTTGCATTTGCTTGGATTTTTTTTTGGTCTGGAATCACCCTTTTTCTATCACAGTTATGCCTCAAAGTCTCTTAATTAGAGAAATTCCCATTCCTTGAGCCATGTAGCTGAGTTTGGTTCCACCTTTTCAGGCTGTTTCCAAAAGAAAATTCAGGAAAGGAAAAGGAAATTTCAGTTAGTACTTGAAAAAAAACCCACAAAACAAATTTTTCTTCTGGTAAAATATTATTGCATTGGGAAGGATGTTCCGTCCTATGGTCTAGGCTTGGATCTCTTTGTTTGATATTGCGTTCTAGCAGAGCTATGGAAAGCCTAGATTAAACTATGATGGTTAGAATTACACCAGTTTTGATTAACAGTTGGATTTCTTAATCACAAATTGGCACCCTTAGGACAAACTTCACTGTTTCATCCAAAGAAACCATCCAATTTTTGCAAAGACTTGTTTTTACAGGTTTTCTGAGCACCAGTAGATGGGTATTTGTGCTGGTACACAGATAGGCACACTGCTGTCAGTAATGAATTTCATCCAAGACCAAAATAACAATCTAATTATAGACAACAATTAAGTTTCAGTGCTGTATTCCTGATCTAATATGTGACAAACCACTTTGTGAAGATGGTTTGTGTACAGGGTAGAGTTACACAGCAATAAGCATTCTTACTTGCTTAGCAGTATTGGTATATAATCTGAACAACTGTAGGAGCACTGACAAGGTCAAGAATGCTCACAGAGGACAATATGTTTTTAAAAACTGATAAAAATGGAAACATCTGCTTGTGACTATATGCAGGCAATAGTTTTCCAAAGACTTACAGTTTTTACCAGGATGCATTTATGAAAAAGTCATATCACACAGAGAAATGCTGTCCCCTCTAAAATGTGAGTCCCCTTTGCAAACTGCATCTAGTAAAGGAAATACCAACATCATTTGGTAACAGAAGCACAATAATGTATTTTGCCTACAATTCCTAAAAAAAAAAAAAAAAACAAACCCAAACTGCTTGGGCTAGCCAAACAAATTCAGCCTGAGGCAAACACCTGCCATGCACATTTTTAGATCAAATGTATAAAGTTTGGCAAAATTTAAGGAGAATTTTCTTTTGAGATAAGCTTTTTCTTTTTGAGAATAATACTTTTGCCTATATTATTTTCTACTATTTTCTGTATGACTGAGAATCAGGCCATTTTATTGGATCAGACCCCTTATGTATGTATTCTAAATGGAGAATACATTATTTTTATCATGAATAATTTTGTAAAATAAAATAACATTTTATTCCTAGAGAGTCTTCTCATTCTCAGGGGTAAAAGAGAAACACTTGAATTCAGATCAACTGAATCTCACTATTTAAAAACAGCTAAGAGGAAAAATAGGTTTGTAATCATAATCCAATGTGATGCTAGCATGCCATCACTGTCCAGAACTGGTAATTGAAGCAGTCCAAATGGTATGTTATTTACTGAGAAAAACCATCATGACAGAGTTCCAGGTGCTGTTCACTTTGTGTTCTTAATGGGGCCATGTGCCATTTGGTGTTTAAACAAGTGAAAACCCCTACCTTTGGGTTCATTGTCAAATATCTCTGCAATCAGTGCTGTTCCAGTGTTATGCTGCTAGACTCTGTAGTAAAAAGCAAGCAGGTAAAAATTTTGGGTTCCTGTGAACCGCCAAGCAACAAAATTAAAAAATGTTCTGGTCTAAATAAGATGTAGTTACTTCTTTCTATGTGGTATTTTCTTTCAGTCTAACTGTTGTTTGCACTATAAAGAATACAAATATAGTGGTAACACTAATAAATAAGGACCTAGAAACAGTGCCACTGGAATAATGAGTTAGGCTTGAGTAGACCTGAGCTTCAAATAGTATAATATACTTTTTAATCCAGTTTGGTTCCTTAAATAAGAAATTACAGGTTAAAATATTAGCTTGATTTCATTCATATTACTGCAAGTCAGGTATGGATTAAATGAAGTATCTAGATTTATCATAACAAAAAAGTTGAAGGTGAGAAAAGATTAGGGTACTCCGAATCATGAAGTTTGTCTCTAGTTAAGAGAGTAATGTCAGGTAGTTCAAACATCCTTCTACCAAATACATGCTGATATTTTGGATGACAATAGTGCCAGGTGTAAAGAAGGAATCAAGTAATTATGGAGTCATATGGTGCCCTCTGCTGTGAGTCACTGCGGGTAGCCACAAAACCAGAGGAATGATAGTGAAGCCCCAAAGCAGAAGAATGGCAAGAGCAACTCCATGAGATCATTTATCCTCCCCAGCAGCTCCCAAAGATGCCACTCCAGCAAAGCCATTGGTTCACTCTTTCCTTGTTTTCAGGACGAGGACTAGGAGAAGACTGCTTGCTGCCAAAATTGTCCTCCTGTCCACCGGTGTCAGCTGCAGCCATGGCAGATTCAAGAACTATAGAAACAGGAATCCTGGGGTTTCCTTTCCTTTTGATTTCCCAAAACATGGAGCTTGCTTGTCTTTCTGTTTCCTTTTCCCTTCAGTCCTGCTCTCACAGCAAAGCAAACATCAAAACCAAAGTTAATTTCATATAAATATTTGGCTACCCTACATTTTCCTACACCTTGGCCGCTGGAGATGGATGTTACCTTCTCTGCCAGCATTTGTCTCAATGTGTTCAGAATACTAAGAAACACAGCATTGAAAAACAAAGGAGAAATCAACAATGCCATGTATTTAACTTGTATTTAACTCATGCATGCCATGCTTTTTTAAGTCTCTATGTCTGACAAAAAATAAAAAATATCAGGAAAAGCTAATAACTATATATCTGGTGTATGACCAAGAAGAGCTTTGCCAGAACAGTGTTGGTGCCTGTAGGGACAGGGAGATCATGACAAAGCCTGTGAAATTTGCTTTTGGATTAGAAGTGCTCTTTAGCTAAGTTACTTGAGATTTTTATTTTTTGAATCACTCCCTCAGCTAGAGCTCTGCTGTTGACTCAGGAATTCACTTGGCCCCTCCTAGGTTAATGAGTTCATCAGTTTATTCCAAGATTTCAGGCAACATTATGTGATCAAATTGTTACTTTCTCACAAACCTGTATTTCTGACCACATGCGTAAGTGTTATTTATGTTGCAATTAATATTGTAAAATAACCAATATTTGAGTTTGGGTCCATTATGTTAGGCAAAATAAAATGTTTTCGAAATATGAGATGCATTTCAAAATATGATACATAACAGCATCATCTATTATGGACTTGTAATTTTGGAATGAGAAACACTAACAAACACTCTACTGGACAACAGTCATTATAAACTGTCAGTTTCTCAATAAATATAGCAATTTTCAGATAATTAAACCTTAAAACTTTTCAACGCAAGAAATTTGATAGCCACCAAACTCAATAATGACCAATCCCTTTCCCAGTTTCCTGTCAAATCCTTTCATATGCTCCCCCAACCACCATTTTCCTTATCAGATAGCAATGCAACATATCTTGCAATTATTTTAACTTTTTACAAAATCAGGATTTTAATAATCCAAAATTTGTTTTCTACTTAATTTGTTTTTATAGGCCTGAAGCAGGTTGTTTTATTAATATGTCCTAAGTTCTTATGTTTTGCCGTTCTATCACCTGCATTCTTTTTCAGACTTCAGAGTGGTATCAGAAAAAGTAAGACTTGAAAATAGTTAAAGTAATAACAGACAGGCAGGAATAAACAGATTTCAGGAAAAGAAAATTTAGACAGGAAGAAGCTCCAGTACTTAGAAAAGGTTCTTTAAACTGGAATATATACTATTTGGGTTCAGGTTTTGGCTGTGATTCAGGTTGGGGTTTTTTTTTTCTTTTTTCATTGAGTTTTTTCTATCTTCTCTCATGCTATTTTTAATATACACAGGCAGAACACAAAATATTATGTACAAGGACCTTCTTTAATATTTTGCAGCTTCATTTAGAAAGATGCAGCATACTCAGAGCTTCCATGGAATCTAATGGGACTTGTGGAAACCTGGTATCTCCAAAAATCAGGCCATTAATTTTGAAAATGTGCATTAATTACTCTCTGGGTTGTAATAGCTTACTTGATATTACTATAATCTACATTCTTTTGAAAAAGTGTATTTTTCACCTGTTATGCCACACTTGCTGCTAAAGAGCAGTCATATCTTATAATGTAAAAGCTTCTTTATAACTGATCCAATTATTGACCTGTGGCATTGACCTTAATGAAATGTAATATTTCCAAAGGAATGGTACAATCCATTGTGTTAATCTGGTTGACAGGCATACTCTTGAAGGTTTCATGATAACAATAGCTATGGAATTTATCGAAATAATTAACTTGATGAAACACAAACCCGTGTATTTCCACTAAGCAATGAATTATGTGGTTTAAATGTCCATTTTCTAAACTACAACTAGTCTAGGATATGCAGCAGCATTTGCAGAATTTGCCAAAACCCACAGCTGTTTTCAAGGCCATTCTCTGTTGGTAGATTTTCAGATCTCTTTAAAACATTTTTGTTCTAGACTGAGACCCAGCACACAATATTTATGTGTTCCAAATGCTTGCAGATAAAGGAAAAACTGATTCTCTTCTTAAATGTGTATTGTAACAATCACTACTGTTAACCAAAAGTGAAAGCCTTTAGGTAAGTGCTCCCACTTGGAATCAGTTCACTTAGGATCCTTTGCGCCAAATGTGATTCCTAGGATAAGTGTTATCTATTCTATATGTCAATATAAAATCCTTTTTTTAAGTGGTGTCACTCTCAGCCACAGCATTTGGTGCAATTTAGTGCTGTTAGATGCTTTCATGTCATGTGGTTATAGCTGGGTAGATTAATAGGAACTTCTATATGGAAATTTCTTTCCTGTTATTGTTCTCCCTGAGCAGTTGATGGCTAAGTTAATTCTCTTTAGTTTTGTCATGCACTAAAGCACACATTGCCAAGCTATGATAAGCCTTACACAGGGAAAAAAAAGCCCTTGTGTCCATCAAAGTCTTAAACTTGTATTTTAAACTTTGGCCTGTGCCATTCAAAAAGCTTCAAAAGATTATTTTTTTAAGAAAGGTTCAATATGTCCCGAGGCTATCGGTTTTGAGTTAAACTGGGTGAAGTAGAAATATTTTACTCATCAGCTTTGCAGTCACAGAGTTTGCCTCAGCTAGAACAAAACTGCTGAGGCATTTAGAGAAAATTAACCCCCCATCCTGGCAGCCAGATGTGACTGGTTTCTGATGAATGCACATGAGTGGGCTGAAAAACCAAGAGACTGTGAAATTCCTGTCAGGTCCGTACAGCGCAGAATGGGCTATTGACTGCTTTCTATATTTCCCTCCATCATTCTTCTTGAACGCTGCCATTAATTTCCTCTCCTGCTCTGACTTGGGAATTTAATTTTTTCTTTTCCCATTGGGTTTTTTTTTTTTTTTCCCTCTCCTTCCTCCCCCCACCTCCCTTCTCTGTGGTGCCCCCCACCCCGACCCCCGTTGCTGGCGTGTCCGTGGCCGTGGGTGTTGGCGCCGCTGGTGTGGCCGTCCCAGCTGCAGGGGCGATGGAGCGGGGCCACGCTGCCCGAGTGGTGGAGCCTCTCCAGCGAGGCCTCTCCAGCCAGGCTGGGCTGGCGAGGATCCAGGCAGCATCTCAGGAGAATGCTCAGAAAATATTAGCTGTGCAGGTAGGTGATTGCAGGGAAGTCAGAAAGATCATTCTGATCTAGATTGAAAAGCAAATGATGGGTAGTGTGATGAAGCATTAAAACCATATCCCATCAGAGTTTTATAAATTTTTAACCTCTTTAATAAACTGGAATTGCATGAAGGATGAATTCAGTAAGTTAGCACATATACCATGCATAGATTGAAAAAAGAGGGGGAGATGAGATTTATTTCTCACAAACCTTTGAGAAGATTATTATAAGTACATTGACTATTTGAAATATTTGAAACATAGAGTGGCACTGCTATTGCTGCTCTGTTGTTTTAGAAGATGTTATTGTGTCCTGTTTTGTGCAAATATTATTTCTGTGGTAAACACTATTGTCATTTTCACTGTATTCATATTTAATATCTTTAGAAGAGGACTATTTTTAAGAAGTATTGCACTTCTCTAACTCAGTTATACAATAATTTTCTCTTATTTGTAAAAAAAGCAACATTGTGGAGATACAAGATTTAAAAATGGTTTCCAATGATGTATGGTTTTTCATTTTAAGTCTTGTTCCACAGATAAATACATTTATCAGGGAAAATTACTACTATACAGTATAGTTTGAATGTTCATGTTATTTTTGTCTCATGCTATGGTATCTTATTTGTATGTCTGTAAAGCCACTCTTTCCAATCTCTTCCCATAGTTAATGGCCATAACCAGATGGCATTTGTGAAGGGTTTTTAAAAGACTTAAGTGAAATATTTCTTCAGACTTATTCCTTGCAAAAGAAGTTACACTGCTGGTTCAGCTCTAGTGCAGCACATTCTTGGGAGCTCTGTTGTTTAATTTTTATCAGTCAAGCTTTGTTGTGTGATTGCAGGAACAATTTTACTGCACTTTAATATTATGTAATTACACTTCACACTTATTATCCGGTGAATTAAAGTAGAATCTAACTCAAATAAGTTCTAGAATTCCATTAAATTGCACCAGCAATTTAATTTTTAATAAAAAAATGATCTCTTTTCAGTGTCCCACTAAGAGGATTTCTTTTGTAAAATTCCGAATTTCCATATTTGTTCTATGGAATAATATATGTTGTGCTATGTATGCTCTACTTATGTAAGAGATTTAGAAAATCCCAATCATATCAAAATCAGAAATTCAATATAAATAATTAATATAAAAATATAATCAGATTTTATTTAGTAATGGATTTTATGAAATGGAGTTTTATGGAATTCTGTGGATTTTTGGGGTTGTTATATATGCCAAATATTGCACTGACCTCTGTGCCAGTGAAAACACTTTTTCCATTCAAATTCCTCATTTAGAATTTGAAAAACTGGAAAGGCTTCTTTTTTATTTTTGCTGGGGGGATTTCTGTTCTCTCCTGTGTGAATAGGAGAACAGAGGTGATCTGTGGGCATCCCAAAGCTCATGAATAACAGTAGGGGTGAAGCCACAGGTAGCAGATGGTTTCCTCACACACAAATCTTAGCATTAATCTAGTGTTCTGAAATATTTTAGTAGTTGCACTGCAAACCTCATCTGCATTGGAACTCCTTCACCAACAAGCAGTCCTTGCAACAATGGATGAATGTGGGTGAAAACCTTCACCTCAGCACATATTTTTCCATGCATGCTGACCCTGCTGAGAACCCATGTCAGTAAATTTTGTCACCCTGAATAACTCAACTAGCTGGAACCAGGCCTAAACGAAGTTTTTAGGTGTAAGACCCAGCACCATTTGGGGGTGCTTAGATCTGAGTAGCTCACAGCTACCAGTGACAATATGTTGTTCAAAGTGTGGGATACGTTCTGTTCCCTCTCTGTTTTCATTATCCATTACATAGTTTTCTGATATTCTGATCCTTTTCTAGTATTCTGATATCCTTGATATGTTTTATATGGTTTGACTGATAACAACCTAAAATAAAAAAGTGAATAACGAAAAAAAAATTAAAATGGAAGAAGTTCATCTAAGAGCAATTACCAAGGTGTGTAGAAGAGAGGACTTCCTTTTAGCAATGTGCTGGATTTATTTTTGGAGGTCTTGGAAGTTAATTACATAAGGGCTGGTGTCTTTGTAAATCTGTGCTATTGTCAGATCAATCTATTCTTCTGCCAATTAAGTTCTCTCATTGATGACATAACATAGTGGCACTCAGGTCCAAAATAAAATCTGACAGTTGCTCCACTCCCCTTCATTTCTCTCAGACAGAAATATCCTGAGTTTGTTGTGCTTAGTGACCCTCTTACATTAAAGTGTGAAGATGAGAACATGCTGCACTGAGAAGCGTGTGGCAAAATAGTGATTCCTGCTCATGAGGGCTTCTGTCCCTGCATTTCCTTGACCAGAGCAATCAGGAGCAGGTGAATGACAGAGGAAGAGTGCATTAGGAGAGGCAGTGGATACAGTACATTGGCTGCCTAAGTGTTTTCTAATATTTTACAGAAGCCGTGACCTGGGTGAGATCCAAAAAGAGACTTAAAAGTAGATAATGGAGGAGGTTTCGGCCTTTTCACCAGGTGCTTTTTAACTACCAACACCCTCCGGTTATACCCATCAGCAGTGTTTTGGGAGAATTGTGATATGAAAATAAAGAGCTGCCTCAGAACAGAAGACAGATTTGACTAGAGGTTTCACCATTACTCGTCAACACTAGTATTGTTTAGTGACATGAAAAGATTAATAAAAAACAAAATTCAATCAGACTTTTAGATACCTATTTCCTGGGTTTTATAGTGATCTTTTTAGCCATTTTGCTTTTTCAATATTTCATATTTGCACTGGAAACAGAAATAATTAAATTTTACCTAGTGTCTTTCTGTTTTCTGAATGCACTTCCAGCAGAAAATGAAATTTTGGCATTAAGCGTTTCGATTGTGATCTTAGAAAAAGGGGCAAGATATTCTTCTAAATTAATAGCAAAGAATAAATATGTTTTCAATCAAATCAATTGCTAGAACAGAGATCAATGACTAAAATTATTTATATTTCCAATTCTGGTTCTTTGTCTATTTAATTTTTCTTTAGAGCAAAATGCAGGGCTTTTTCCTGAGTGAGACTATTTCATCTTGTGATATTCTACCTTTTTCAAAACGTCTTAGTTTTTTAAAAAACTTCTTTATTGCCTCTGAATGCAACCAGTAGCAGAATTTAAGAGATTACAATCTAGATATATTTTTTGATTTGAGAGAATGCACTAGAAGTGCCTTAGAAGTGCATCATCAATGCTCTGCTCTTTTTATTGTGGGAAGTTTACATACATGCACAACAGCTATGCAAAGAGACAACTTTCATTGTGGTAATCAAAGAAAGTTCTTTGTGCGCCAATATGGATGTACTTTTCAGCTGTTTTACCATCACTGTCAGCGCAGTCTATGGTTTGCTGGAGGATTTCAGCCTTCAAAAATCCTTCAAAAGTTGCTAAATAAATTTTTAGTCCAGCAGAAAATAATAGAGGCAATCTCTTTAATTATGAAAAAAATGAAAATATGTAAAACCTTTTGTACTTAGTGTACAGGCAAGGTATTTATTATCTTAATTACTCTTGCTTTTCCAGTAATGTTTTGGAGTTTCAATAACTTGGCTCTTGAGTAAGTTCAATTAGCTATCTAATTGCAAAAATGATATATGATGGCACATGTAGCTTTAGTTGGGACTGTGCCTGTGCTTTAATCCTGACAGTCTTCAATTTAGGCCATCCTTTTAGATGATTTATCTTGACTATAGTTATATCAGAATAATTTTGGGGGTCAAAGTGTTATGGGAAAAGATAAGATCATTGCTATTCTCATTGTAACTTTAAAGGATTTCACACATATCTTTTCTGATGGTGGCAAGACAAAGGTACCTTTTTATTAATACAAGATTATTGGTTTAATTTTTAATGGATCAGCAGCTTTCACACCAGCACAAAGTGATACAAAAGTAGATGATCAGAATTTAGAGTTTAGAAATGCCTCATTTGGTAGCAGCTTTATCCATTTTCATTCGGTGGACATAGCTACATAAGGCACCAAGGAATAAGGCACCAATCGACCCAAAGTCTGTCACTGACTGAAATTGTTATGGTTATTTATATATTTCCAGCAGTTTTACTGAAGTTTCTTGATTAGAATGAAATCTTTCAAAGTTTTGGGCAAAGCTGTTGTAGTTCAAAATAACTCCACTGTACTGAACTACATCAGTTTACGCCAGAAGAGTTTTGATGTTTTGTCTTTATTCAAGCAATTTTGCAGAGGCCACCAGAGAAAGGAGTGACTCTTCTTTATCAAGACTTCAAATTTTTGGTGAGTCTTCCACAGGCACCTCAGTGGATACCTGATGGAGGAAATCTTTTACTGACTGTGCAGAGCTGGGCTCCTCATGCCCCCCCATCCTACCACCTTACAAGAAATTCAGTGCACTTCCACTAAGGTCAGGAGCGACTGAAACCCTGCATGCTACAAGCACATTTACCCTTTTGCTCTCTGAAAACCACACATTCTGAACTTGCTTCTTAGCTGTCAGATGGTAGCCAGTTTAAACACATCTTTTGTTCTCTAACTTATTAATACAGGTGTGTTATGGTGTCCCTCAGGGCTGACGCTCTTCAAAATCTGTACGCCTTCTCTTTTATTTTTCTCTGTTATGGGTTGAGTTATCACCATTTATGCTGATTGCACTCAGTTGTGTCTTTTTTGCCTGCTGATTTCACTTTAGCAGTCTTGCTGTTTCTGTCTTGTCTTGGAGACATATGGGGTTGGATGACAGATAATGTTTCTTAAGGGGACATGGCTGCACACCTCTTAATTAGTTCTAAGCTTTTGTGTTTAGTCACATTTATTCATAATAACCACTTAAAATGTTGAAGCTACGTTTTTCTGGGTTTAATATTCATTTATAAAATATTTATTTTGTACAGTGCAGGGAAATTGAGACAAGTTACTTTTGCTTCTGCTCTTGGGGGTAATTCTTATGAGTTGAAAAATGTGTTACTTAGTCAGTCTTGTTCTAAAGAAATATGGAAATCAGAATCCAGTGTATGGTTCCTAAAAATGCATGGTTTTCCTCTCAAATGCTTATGAATTTTGCATAATTACACCCAGACTTCTTCAACATATGATCTCACTTTTTTTTTAAATTCTTAAAGGAATTATTTTCTCTAGATTTTTCTATATTGAGTGGATGACCCTGACAAACATTCACTAAAATCTTTGAATTTACATATTGTGTAGGTTTAGTGGCAAATACAGCTGCCATGGGCATGCATGGTAAAAGTTCATGGCCATTTATTTTTTGCTGCATGGTGAAAGTGACCTTTCCAGTGAGAGAATGGAAAGTAGTCTCAAATTAAGCCAAACTCACAGAAGAAATTAGAACTTGCTTGATTTCTTTGCCTCATTTTCATGGTCTGTGATTTTGCTTATCACATGGCAAAACTCCAATATCTTTATTCTGACATAATTTCCTTAACCATTTTTAAGTGAAATGTCCATACAATTTGGTGCAACTCAGCTCCATTTAGGTTTTTACGCCACTTGTGCCTTATTGCACCAAGCTTCTTAGCTTCTCATAAACCTTTTCTCTTTCAAAGCTTTATACCCAAAGGCTTATCAAACCAAAACCATTTCCTGGCATGCATAGAAGAACCAAACTATTTCAATTCTTCTATGGTTTCACTTTAAAATTTTTACTATAAGTCAATATATGAATCAAAGAGTTCAGAAATGTGGTTGCCACCTAAAAGCTCTAGTGTGTAGTAGGAAGGCAAACAGTTCTCTCAGTTACTCGTTAATGATGGAGACTAGCAAATGACCTCTGCAAAGAAAAAAAATTAGTTTCATGTTTTTAAGATTAACCCAATTAGTTTTGTTTTGGAGACGAATCATTTAGTTTATTTGCAGGTGTACGTTTTCAATATAGAACATTTGTGTAATAAAGTATTTTTGTGTACTACAACTTACAACCTTGGAAGAAAATGGAAGGATAATAGCTAATCTAAAAGGTTTATTTTAAAATTTCTTTTGAAAGAAGAATGCCTAACAGTTACTTTTTTTCACTATTCAGCACCACTTACTGGAATCGAGTTTTGCAAACTACCAGAATAGGCTTAAATGTCCACTATCTTACACTTGCTAACACGTTGTCCTAGGTTACAATGTAAAATTGTGCCCAAGGTTTGTATTCTATCCCCATGAGCCGTTGGAGCCAAGGTGGGGCAGTGTTTTCCTTATCTTCTGTTAACGAGCCTAACAATGCCTTGCCACATGACTCATAGATAACTTCCTCCGGGAGTTATCTCTGTTTAATGGGCCATCAAGGACCCACTGCATGACTCATAGAATGAGATCAGCCCATTGGGAGATGCTCTGTCCAGGGGGAGGAGCCAAGAATTCCCACCTGGATAAATCCAGGGTTTGGGACAGCACAGGCAGCTTTCTATCCACTGGACTCCCAGAGGAGACAAGAGCTACCAGACCTTTCTACAGGATCACTGCTTCGACAAGATCATCTCATCTGGACTGCCGCTACCACCCTAACAGGTTGTCAGGTTATATTCTGACTCTGTCAGTGGTTTTTTGTACTATTACTTTTATTTTACTTTCCTTTATTTTCTTTTCTTCTTATTAAATTGTGTTTTTGACTTGGAGTCTTTCACTGGTTTTGCTTTCAAACCAGCACACACGTACACACAGAACTGTCTTAATAATTTAAAATGTGCTGACTAAATTACTAAATGTGCTATAAAAATGTATAGAAATTTTTTTTCAATCGTGAAATATAAATTTATAGAATTAAGAGTTCATTAAATGTAACTAGATATCTAACTTTAAAGGATGGTAAAATTATCAGAAAAACTTTCTTTTTCATTCAGAAAAAAATTATTCTCTCCATAGATTTCTAATCCAGAAATTCTGTCTATGAATTCTTGTTCTTTCCGTCTGTAGGCCTGATAACTCACATTTGTGGGCCAAACACTCAAAACTCCAGTCAAATCTGAGGAACTGGCAGGCATGTTCTCTCTGCTATGGCTGCTCAAACCAGTAGGTCTTAAAAGACAATAAGAGAGGAACCACAGGACTTCCAGATTCTTAAAAAGTGATCCCCTGAGTCATGTCACTGCTACAGCAGTCTTTAAGACTCAGATTGTGCTCCCTGACTGAGAAACTCAGAATTTACAGCTCAATGGAATAAAAATGTGCTGAAACACCTACAATAAACTGAGAAGTTTTCAAAAAATTGTTAAAGTTGTCTTGCTTGATACCTTTTCCAGAATCTGAGGACAATTGGATTTCTATTTCTTGAATTAGCAGAAATTTTACTTTTTTACATAAGTAACTAAAACCAGCGTTGAAATGTTTACATAAAATAATCTGAATAAAATTAATATAAATAATTGCAGTCTTAGCATTTCTGAATTGAGTACTGAGTTTTTGTAATCTTAATCATTTTCATGCAAGTTTTTCTTTTTAACTCTCAAATCTCCAAAAATATAAACTATTATATTGACTCTTACCTTTATCACCAGCAGAGTTTGTGACAATAAACTTAATCTGCCACTTTAACTAATGGAATATGTAACAACTGTTGTAGAGAGCTGTCTGTGTCCCATTCATTAATTTACTGCTCAACTTTTTGTCTAATCAAAGTCCCTCTAGCTGACAGCATCTACTTTTCCCAACCCAGTGTCTGTGCTGCATCTCATCCCAGATTATTGTCAAATAATCTCTTTCCTGCACCTGACTCATTCCCAGACCACTGGCCCAGCCATTTCTTCTCTCCCTTCGTGCTTCCTTTTTAGTCTCTGGCACTGCCTATTTTAATTTTGCTCTGTTTCCTTGTTGCTCTCTCAAATCCTAGCCTACATCTTTTTTTTCCAACCAATGGTCACCTTCTTCCCCCTCTCAGCCTCTGAGATGTGCCAGTTCCAGGCTTTATCCTGATCTGACAGACCACTGACAGCTTTCCTTCTCTGCAGCTCAATTCTATAACCTCATAGACCTTCTTTAAGTCTAGCTGTTGCTCCATTTTGGCTCTTTCTCAGTCGCATTCAAATTAAACCATTTCCTCCTCCTCCTCCAGCACCTACAGGGCAAAATGAGAGCACAGGCAGGACACCTCTAGTCTAAAGCTCCTACACCCAGCTCAAACCACAGCAGTCCTGAGATACTACTGCAGGAGAAGCATTACCTCTCCCGGCTCAAGTGTGTAAAAATGTGGTTTTCAGAGCTACTGAGCTCAAGTTCACATTTAGCAATCATGGGCAAACTGTGTTCTCAGAGCTCAATGACTAAGTTTTTTATATGTTGTAATGAAAAAGAAAGAAAAAAGAAAGGCTTTCAAATGGATATTGTAACAGCTAATTTTGACCACTTTCACAACATGTAATTCTCTCAGCCCTACTTCAGTTCAGGAGGAGTCCTTCCTATTAAAGGAAACTTTGTTGAAGTGATTCAAAGACTGGTGTTTCAAAATCCAGAAATAAGTAGTTCAAGTTCTCCCTAGCAAACTGGATAGGTATCCCATAACCCCTGTGCAGAGCTTAGCTGTCTTCTTTTGAGTAGATGTGTTAGGGCTATCTGGGACAGTATGGGAAAGGAGATACACCATCAAAATGTCTCAAAGTATTTTATTAAAATTCTGTGAAAAGTTTAAGGCTAAATTATAGGTAACACTGAGGTTTATGGTGATGATTCTGTAGCTTATCAATCTCTCATCTGAGACTTTGGCCAAATATGACAACCTCTCCAAGATCAATAATTTGGTTCACAAAATTCCCTTCTCAAGTAAAACCACAATGGTTTCACATGTACTCGCTCCTTCAAGACACCAGTGGTTGTTTCAATTGACAAGAAAATATGACAATGAGCCAACAAGTAAGATGGTTATTCAGTTGTTAAGAAAATGAAGCAACACTTCATAGTTTTGCTTCGCCAGCAATTGACAGAAACTTCCAGTGTATAATTAAGAAAAGTTAAATAAATCCCATTTGTAGGAAGACGAGATTAGGAGTAGGATTTATGAAGTTATTCTGTTGCCAAATGAGCAAATGCTTAGCTCTGGTTTTATAAGTAAAAACTATGGAATTTAATTTCTTTATCCAACACAGTGAGTAAAGGCTCAGAGAAATGACATTTTAAATTAATGATTCAACCTTACAACATCACTTTGGGTTATTTGAAGTTTAGTAACCTCCTTCTACCCATTTTAAACATATATCAAAACACAGGTTTAATGATAAACTGTTTACATGTTGAAAGCTCCTTCTTGGCAGCTCTTCTGTTTTTGTCGTCGCCTGAATTAATTATGGTAGCTCAGAACATCTCTAGCAAACATGATGATACATCGTAGATTATAAACTCATCTACTGAACTCTTAACTAGGGTTGAAAAGTAGATTATTTTGTTTAAAGACAGCAGTTTAAAAATTTAGACATTTAATTTAATTATCCTCTCCCAGAAGTATAAGAAGAAATCAGAATCCTAGAGTGAATACCATTATACTTGCATAAGAAAACTTAGAGAAGCATTTTTGCTTCAAACTCAATAATTTTGCTTATAATCACTAACTATGTTTTTGTTTTACAGAACCAGTATGATTTGGAAAAAGAATAAAATTGCTTTTAAAGTGCAAAAATAATTATGAACCACTTGAAATGTAATGTCTGTATTTTATTTCTCATCAGAATTCATTAGTGTGTAACATCAATAATTTAGCCCATCATTTGCCAACACTGACTTGGCTCAGTAGTTCAATCATGTAACCCTGTAAACTCACTTTCCATTAAAATGAATGTTGCTGACATAGGATAACTAAAGAGATACTTCATTTATTAGCTAAAGAGATACTTCATTTATCAACATTTTTAAATTAGAAGTTTGGGACCACAGACACTTAGCTGGATAAATTATTCAAAGGGATCTTTGCATTAGGCCTAAAGATGTTTATAGAATCAAATACAATGTTATCCAGAATTATAACAGCCTTTCATTTGTGTAACATGTAATTCACAGTATAATATTCCAGAAACCAACAGAGCCACCTGCAGAGAATCAAATGACCTACCGGTACGAAATACTGTCTGTCATGTGCAAAATTATCAAATGTGTAATATCCCATCTTTTGATTGACTCAATCAAGCATTTCACACAGAAAATTCCTTACAAGAAACTTCTTGCAACAGGCAATATAATCTTCCCAAGTTGCATTTGAGGAATTAAATGCTTTACATTATTTTACTATGGGCACTTTCTTTAAATCCAGTAACTATCTTCTCCAAATGTATCCTTTAAAAATATTCAGGATTCAGATGTGCTGCCTCAGCTCGTTGCTTCTCTGGCCTTTTTCCTTGCTACCTATTCTTTCTTACCAGAATACTGGATTTATTTTCTAAATTTCAGTCCTTTCTCTTTTCTTTGTTGTTTTGTTATCATAAGGCAACTTGGATTTAAACATTTGTTTCTCTTTATTTTTTAATCATTATTAAATAGGTACCTGTAGCATGAGAGGACAAAGTTAATAATTAAATTAAATCCTCTCATGTTATGACTGGCTTATGCCTGGGAAGGTAGATCTGGAAACCGAATCCTTCCTAAGGATAAATCAGTAAACATCTGTCAGAGGAGCGACATAACATGACTGTCATCTGACTGTGTACTCTGGAGGGCTGCTGCTAGCGCTACAGAAGGAACCAATTAAGGACAGAAGCAGAAAGCAAATAAAAATGTTACCATATCAGTTGGGTCAAACCAACACTTTGCTGTATAATTGCCCCTACTCTTCTCTATATCCCTAAACTGAGTGCATATGGTTTATCTATAATTATTCCCATCCTTACTCTTTTCTCAAACTTTATGCTGGAGAGACAAGAACCACTCGTCCTTTAAGTGATGTTCCATGTAAATTCTGTTACAGTCTCTCTGCTCACAGGTCTTATAAATGTTTTTGTGATACTCCAGGCTGATGAGTGAGGGATCAAATTTAGATCCTCACTTTCAAATGTTCTCTTAAGAAGTGTTTTTTCCAGATTGAACGGGATATCCTTCTGAGCCCAAGCACTGTGGGAACTGAACATGCATGTGGTATCAGCAGAAATGTGGTTTTGAAACAATTTAAAAGATGCTGCTATCAGCTGATTCAGGGATCTAAGGAGCTTTGCACAAAGAAACCTCTTGAAATTTTTCTGTGTTTTGTGAGGTGAGAGTGGGTTGGAAAGAACTACACCCTAGAGAAATATTCATTTGTCAAAGATGATTTTGAGGAAAATGAAAACAGAAGAATTTCACTTCTAGTAGCGCTGTATTTCTCATTCTATAATATTCACTATTGCCACATGGATATGCAGTCAATAGTATCATCACTTAGCATCACTTTTGCCACATTTACTGGCGCTGGGGCAGTACCCTGAGAGTTGAAAACTCAGGAAAAAGGTTTCTTTCTTGCACTTAACTCCTCCAAAACTGTGATGGGTCACAGCAGTTTCATGAGTCACGTTAACATGCCAGCTTGTCACAGCTGTCATGGATCCCTCTGAAGCAACATTTGCACTTTTCTGGCCCTCCTGTATGGTGGAGCAACTGCCATCTTGGACTGTAATGTCCTTGGGGATATGATGGAGAGAAAACAGAGCAAGCCACTCTGTGACTTTCCCCTTCCTGCAACACTCCTTAGCCTTGAGTAGTACAAGCTGTCTTTATGGCTGCTCAGTCCTACAGAGAATTTAGTACCTATTTTCAGAGATTCTGAATGGATTTATTTCTAGATTAGTTTGAAGCTTCCCTTTCTTGAGTTTCCACGTGTGCTACAAGGACAAGAGGAGAAATATATGACACTGGAAACTCAGAAGCATGACCTTGTGGTTACAGGGAGGTGTTCTGAAATTTAAGAATACTTACTGAGCTGGGGAATTCTGGAAAGAAATGTCTTCATTCTGATCTCATCTGTCTGGTCTGGTATAGGAGAATGTTAGGAAGAAATATTGCATGTGTTTATTCTGCCTTATACTCATTTGTACATGGCCTCTCATGATTGTTGCTGAGTGGGTTAGATGGACCACTGGCTTGACTCTACATGGCAGTGTGCATGTGATGCTGTTATGATTGCTGGTTTCTTAGGCAACATATACATTTTCCAATTTTGTATTCACATTTTATTTCTCTTTATGATTATTCCTATGGGGGTTTTGCATGTTTTTCTGGTTAACTTGTTGATTTACTGTATCTTCCCATATTTTAGATATTCTTCATCTGCAGCAAAAGATGGTTTGGAGCAGTTAATCCTTTTTCCCCTCAGGCAGCACATTAAATTATTTACTTCTGAGGATCTCTTTTAAAGGTAAATTTTGACTGTAGTATATGAGAAAACAAGTTTGCACCACTAAATGGGAATCATAACTGCATCTGTAACACACCTAGGAAGATGTTAATCCTCCAGGAGTTCATTTTACAATACCTCCAAGTTACACTATTTGTCAAACATTAATATTTTTCACATCCAAACTAAAATGCTTGAGGATAAATCTAGGGGGAATTTGAGATTCAAGTGCTCTTTGGGCAGTTCCTATTCGGCTATGGGCATGATGTTTCAAGAAAGGAATTTACATGGCAAAGTTCATTCTTTGTTCTCTTCTTTTTCCCCCCTCCAGTAAATGAGTCCTTCTAGGTCTCAGTATTGTTAGAAAATGAGTTTCATATGGAAAAGAATGAAGTTACTCATCTGTTTTGAAGTTTTCAATATGGCTCAAATATCCTCATGTCATACCTTGCTATTCCTGTAGGATGTTAGGTAAAACAGCTGACAAATGAAAAGTCAGTAAGCACTACTAGGGGCTGGGGGGACTGATTTTCACAGTTTACTTGTTTTAAACCCATTAGTTTCATTACAATTACACCTAATTTAGACCTGTGTGAAAATCAAGCATTAAAATTGCCTTTTATTTTTAGTCTTTATTTCTTATGATTTGAGAGCTATTAGCAAATGATGCTGTCAAACTAATGGAGCAAATTGAAGATAAGTGACCGTATTTAATGTCATTGTATATTTAAAATAAATGTTTTTAGTTTCTAAATTTAAATTTTATTTTTCATTGAAACACTAATAAAGCATAAGACTGTCATAACCTTAATTTACTCAATACATTGTAAAATGTAGGATTTTTCCTTTCTTTCTTACAAGTTGAACTTCTTTAGGGAAAGAATTGGAAATTTTTCTGTAACCCAAGGCTTCATAAACACTTGATCAAAATGGCAACCAGAATAAAATCAAGCACTTCCTCAATAACAGCTATGCTGAGAATCAAATTACTCCCACTGAAGTCTACAGCTTAATTTGAAAATTCATTTTACATGACTGTAATCCATTTATTTAAATAATGCATGTAAATGAGGTCAGAGGTAAAATATACAGGTTGTTGTTGTGGGGTATTTTGGTTTTTTGGTTTGGGGT